>CAUYPK010168678.1:0-28951 GCA_963574355.1 Loris lydekkerianus
GGCATTCTGCATCCTGCTCTGGACCTCAGGTTCCCTTGGAGAATGTGGGGTAAGGGAGTTAGGTAGGATGACCTCTGGGAAGCAGGCAAGTAGCAGAGCTGGGCCCTGGAGCTGGTCCTGGAGAGAGTTAGATTAGGTCCATAAGAGGACAAATGCTCCCATGGTCAGTGTTCTCTGACACTATGACAGTCCTTAGGGAAAATCATCCTGGGGTCCACAGACCAGTCCTATATCAAGGTGGCCCCATGAGATGAATTACTAGGCCTGAACAGCTCGCACCATCCTATACAGGTTGCCTTGCTGTAAGTATCTCCCTGACATGCCACCATCTGCTTAGCCTAATACCCCTACAACAGTGAGTCTTTTTTCCATCTTCTGTTTTTCATTTGTTCTAAAATTGCTGAACATCTACTACCTGCCAATCACTTGGTAATATGAGAGGCAAGAATCAGACACTGTCCTCAAGGTCAAAAAGTCACAGGCAAAGAGACAAGCAAATCAACAATTGCCACAGGTTATGACTAATTCTAAGAATTAGAATAGAGAGGATAAAAGACTGACCCCACCCACCCCCACACCCTACCTCCTCCAGATTCCACCAACCCAACCTCATGCTCCTAGATTAAAGCTCACAGGCACACACAACTTCCCACACAGAGTACTCTATAAGCCAGATACCAGGTGGTGGGAAGCATTAAAAAGTGGTGAGAAGGAAGAAGTGTGAGAAAGTCCCAGGGTTTGGAAGGGACAGCAGTGGACCCTCCAAACACGGGGAAATGCTTTCAACGGTTCCTCTCCCTGCACTGGCAGCCAATGATCACTTTCGAATGCAGGGCAGCAAAGGGCAAAATGTGAGCCAGAAAGGATCCCATTTGCCCCCATCAAGAGTGTACAGCAAGACCATTTTCTTTTTTTTTTTTTTGTAGGGACAGAGTCTCACTTTACCACCCTCGGTAGAGTGCCATGACGTCACAGGGCTCACAGCAATCTCCAGCTCTTGGGCTTCCGTGATTCTCCTGCCTTAGCCTCCAGAGCAGCTGGGACTACAGGCGCCCGGCTATTTTTTGGTTGCAGTTCGGCCGGGGCTGGGTTTGAACCCGCCACCCTCGGTATACGTGGCCGGTGCCCTACTCAATGAGCCACAGGCGCCACCCAGCAAGACCATTTTCTGGTAAAAATGCCTAAATTGTTCATTCACCCCACAAATATTGGTGCTTTGACACAAGTACTATAGGTTCAAAAACAAGACAGTCCAGGTCTCTGCCCTCACAGACATCTTGCAGCTTCTCTACAGGAAGTCAAGCTGGGGAGAATGCAGGAACTTAACCAGGATGTGCCCCCCACCCCCAACACAGCCCCCCATCTGCTACACCAGGCTTCCTCCTGCATCAGGGCCTTCCAGACAGGTCTCAGACGTTGCCTGAGCTGGTGCCAGCCAGAGGCAACCCAGAGGGCACCCCCCTCTTCCTTCAAGGTGTTCACAAGCAGCACTTACCCAGGAACATCCTCACCCACGGGACAGTAGTGCCCACCAGGGAGTGCAGATCAGAGTGACACAGAAGACCAGTGGGCGCTGGCTGCTGCAGAACGAGCAAAGCCGTCGGAGGGAGACTTCATCTGCCTCCAGGAGAGCCCCATAGCCTAGAAGGCCTAGGCAGAGAAAAAGCACCAGAAAGGGACTTTAGGACGACAAGGCCAGGGGCCAGGAGTCCAGACTTCGCCCTCTGGGGGCCTGGGAGCGACCTCGATTGTTTTAACACCTTTAATGGTCATTGAGGGGAAATGAGTTAACTGTCATAAGAACTTGGACAATGACACTTTGTAGGCGACCACTGACAAGAGGCTTTGGGTCAGGGACGGGGCGTTAAAGTCTCGGGGGCCCTGGCACCCCTCAGCCCATGTTCACCACCCTGGAAACTGCGTCGCCGGGCCCCAATTTCTGACCGGCCATTAGCCTTGCCGCGGGGGCGCGGGGCTGACGGGGGAGCTGACACCAACACGTGGCCCGCTCGGCCCAGCAGCTGCCCGAGGGCGCGGCTCACCTGCCAGTCTCTTCCCCGACGACACGCGAATATCAAGGGGCCCGTCCCGGCGGAGCGGACGAGGCCCGGACTAAGGGCCGGACCTGACCTGCGCCCGGCTTCCCCTGCCCCTAGGGGCCTCAGTGTCCCCTGATGGGGGAAGAGTAGAACAAGCACCCCGCAGTGGACTCACCCCGGCGCCGTAGCGCCGAGCGGCAGCAGAGACGGGCAGACAGTACGGGAAAATGCGTGATGGTTAGAGATTTCGGGAGATGGTGAGGAACAACCAAGAACGGTTAACCCGCCTCCACACCACCAGGTAGCTCAGCTCATTCGCCTAGGGCGGAAGTACTGCTGACAGCGCGGGCCGCGGCCTAGAGCGGCGCCTCCGCCGGGCTGATTCTGCGCGAGCGGCCCTGCAGCGCCCCCCGGCGGGGCGGAGCTCAACCTCGGACGCTGGTGGGTTTAAGATAATTTTCTTTTTCTTTCTTTCTTTTTTCGTTTTCTTTTCTTTCTTTCTTTCTTTTCTTTCTTTTTTCTTCTTTCTTTCCTTCCTTCCTTCCTTCCTTCCTTCCTTCCTTCCTCCCTCCCTCCCTCCCTTCCTTTCTTTCTTTCTTTCTTTCTTTCGGCAGAGTCTTACTTTATCCCCCTTGGTAGAGTGCCGTAGCACCACACAGCTCACAGCAACCAGCAGCTCCTGGGCTTAGGCGATTCTCCTGCCTCAGCCTCCGGAGTAGCTGGGACTACAGGTGTCCGCCACAACGCCCGGCTATTTTTTTGTTGCACTTTGGCCGGGGCTGGGCTTGAACCTGCTTGAACCCTTGTCATATGGGGCCGGCGCCCCACCCACTGAGCCACAGGCGCCGCCCAATTTTCAAAGGCAGTCTAAGATTTTGGTAGTAAGCTTCCCTCACTTGTTTTGTTTTTCTGTTTGTTCTGAAGGTGTTCCTTCGTCACTACTCTGTATGAATGGTCAGTCTTCCACAATAGGAGCTGTTTTGAGAATGAACCTGTGAATTGTGCTCAGCTGGAACTTCTTTCTGCAAGGATGGAACCAGCATCCACCTGTGTGACCACTGTTCACGGTACCTAGCTCAGGGCTGGCACAGTTGAATGACTGAATCAATTCTACCAGGATTCCTTTTCTTTGTTAGGACGCTGGCAGACTGAGCTCTCTGAGTCATGGCCTGAAACTGGACCGTGACAGTGAGGAGAACAGCACACAGAGGTGGGCAGGAGATGAATGTTTCCCTAAACTTGGTTTTCTGAGCGCACAGGATTGAGGGGTGGAGTTAGTCCTTAAAGCATAAGAAACCTGATCATATGTGTGCAGTTCCAGAGACTACAGACAGATGTCCTGTGTTCCTGGCAGACTTGGGAGGGGGCACAGGCCCTAAATCCTCACAAGCATTCACACTGCCTATATGCTGGCCAGGTGTGCCTCCTGGACCTGTGCTGGCCCTGCCCACCCTCAGGCCTGAGGAGGGGCCTCCCCCACTCAGATTCCTGGTACTCTGTAGGTCAGGAGGATGGGGAAATCCAGGCCTCACCTATGCAACCAGGAGGAAATGGTGGTGGTGGGGGGGGGTCTTTGTAATGGGGAGGAGCCCTGGAATGCTGTGGCTGTTAGGACGCTGGACAAGGGGGTCAGGTGTGCACACTTAGAGCCACACAGCCTTGGTGCCCTCCTCCCTTCTGCCTCCTGCTTTTGCTCTGGCTCTCCATGTGACCTTGGCTAAGTGACCTAACTTCTCTGTCCTGCCTTGGTTTCCAGTTTCTAAAAACTATGCAGTCACATTTCCCTGCTCATAGCCTCACAGCATTGCTGTGAGAATTTAGTGACGTGATTATATAAAGAACATAACACAGAGCTAATGTCCAAGGCATGGTAGTTGTTGTGTTTTAGTACTTCTGAAGAAGCTGAGAACTTCTGTCACTGTGAGGACGCTGTGGGAGTCTTTTTTTTTTGAGACAGAGTCTCACTCAGTCACTCTAAGAGCAGTGGCATCATACAACTTTCAGCAACTGAAAACTCTTGGGCCCAAGCTATCCTCTTGCCTCAGCCTTCCAAGTAGCTGGGACTTCAGGCTCTTGCCACAACACCCAGCTACTTTTTTCTATGTTTAGTAGAGATGGGGTCTCCCTCTTGATTAGGCTGGTCTCAAACTGCTGAGCTCAAGGGATCCTCTTGCCTCTGCCTCCCAGAATGCTAGGATTACAGGCCTGAGCCATTGTGACTGGCACTGTGGGATTCTTTATGGAGCAGAAGTGTGTTTTGTTTGAAAAGTCTAAGGCAGCACTGTCCAGCAGAAATATCATGGAAGCTACATTTGGATTTACTTTTTAGAGACAGGGTTTTACTCTGTCACCAGGGCTAGAGTGCAGTGGCATGCGTGATCAGAGCACACTGCAGTCTTGATCTCTTGGACTCAAGTGATCCTCCTGCTTCAGCCTCCAAAGTAGCTAAAACTACAGGTACAGGCCACCAGGCCCAGATAATTTTTTTCATTTTTTTATACAAATGACATCTTGCCCTGTTTCCCAGGCTGATCTTGAATTCCTGGCCTCAAGCAATCCTTCCATCTTGGCTTTCCAAAGCACAAAGATCACAGATATAAACCATAATGCCTAGCCCGCATGTACAATTTTCTAGAAGCCATGTTAAAATGGTAAAAAGAACAAGTGCAATTAATTTTAGCAATTTATTTCATTTAACCCAACATAACCAAAATGCTATCATATCAGGATGTAATCCATATTTTAAAGTTCCTAATGAGATATTTGCTATTGTTTTTCTTGTGTGAAGTCTTTGGAATCTGATGTGAGTTTTACGTTTATAGCACATTACAAATTGGATTGGATACATTTCTGGTGCTCTGAGCCCTATGTAGCTAGCTGGTGGCTGCTGTGCTTGACCATACAGGTCTAGGGAGATGTGGTTTTCATCAGTCCTTCAGAGCTGGAAGAGAAGCACCATGCTGGAGAGTTTGCTGTATCTGTCCTTCCTTCCCCTGTTCTTACTGCTCCTCTGTTATTGCATCTTTTAGGAGCAATAATCTCAGGGCTCCTGCAGGCTGGGACTGAAACTCAATGGAAGTCTTGGCCAGTCCAGCCTTCTAGGCCTCTCAGGGTTGGCTCTTCTCCTCTGGCCTTCACTGGATGCTCTGGCAGACTGAGATGAGACAGGGGATCTCTGCACAACCTTCCACTGAGGTCTCAGCATCTTTTCCTCCCTAGGTGCCCTGGCTATATCCTTGAACCCCTACAGCTTCTCTGTCACTGGTTTTGCTTCTGGTTCTTTTTTGTCATAGCGTGAAGGCTATTGGCTCTGGAGAGGGGATCAACATGGGGCTTAGTTAAGGTATAGCTTGTTTAGTCTCTGGACTCTCGGAACTGGAGTCCTAGCTAAGGATTGACAGCCTCAGCCAGGGACATTGGACTTTCCTTCTATCCAGGGTGGACAATCCAGGAAAACAATCTTCTTGGCTATTGAAGATTGGTCTTAGCTACCACATATACTCGAGTATAAGCCGAGTTTTGTGCCGAGTTCGGGTTTTTTGGCACAAATTTTGTGCCGGGAAAAACTAGGCTTATACTCAAGTATATACGGTAATCAGTGTTTCCCTGGATGACGTTGGACTTTCCTTGCTAAATAACTGAGATGTTTCTGATTAATTACTTAAACTTCCCTGATTTGAGAATTGTAATTTTCTTGACTAAAAATTTGGGCAAAATAATGATATTGGGGCAGCACCTGTGGCTCAAAAGAGTAAGGCACCAGCCCCATATACCAGAGGTGGCAGGTTCAAACCTCGCCCCGGCCAAAAACTGCTAAAAAAACAAACAAACAAAATAATGATATTGGGCAGTGCCCGTAGCTCAGTGGGTAGGGTGCCGGCCACATACACCCAGGCTGGCGGGTTCAAACCTGACCTAGTCCTGCTAAACAACAATAACAACTGCAACAAAAAATGACCAGGCATGTGGCAAGTGCCTGTAGTCCCAGCTACTTGGAAGAATGAGGCAAGAGAATCACTTAAGCCCAAGAGTTTGAGGTTGCTATGAGCTATGACACCATGGCACTCTACTGAGGGCGATAGATTGACAATCTGTAGAAAAAAAAAAAAAAAAAAAAAAAAGATAATATTGGACTTTATTTATTTGGAGACAGAGTCTCACTTTGTCACCCTCAGTAGAGTTCTGTGGAAGCATAGCTCAAGTGATCCTCTTGCCTCAGCCTCCCAAGTAGATGGGGCTACAGGTGCCACAACACCTATTTTTAGAGATGGGGGGTCTCACTCTTGCTCAGGCTGGTCTCAAACTCTTTAGCTCCAGGAATCTACCCACCTCAACCTCCCAAAGTGCTAGGATTACAGGTGTGAGCCACTGTGCCAAACTCCATAAGTAATTTAAAGAGGTTTATTCAGAGCCAAATATGTGTGACTATAGCTGGGAGAACCATGCTGAAGAAGCCTTGATCTGGCTTGTCACCTGTGGCTCAGGCCGCTAAGGCGCCAGCCACATACACCTGAGCTGGAGGGTTTGAATCCAGCCCTGGCCCGCCAAACAACAATGATGGCTGCAACCAAAAAACAGCCAGGTGTTGTGGTGGGCACCTATAGTTCCAGCTACTTGGGAGAGGGAGGCAGAAGAATCACTTGAGCGCAGGAGTTGGAGGTTGCTGTGAGCTATGATGCTACAGCACTCTACCCAGGGTGACAACTTGAGGCTCTGTCTCAAAAAAAAAAAAAAAAGAAGAAGAAGCAGCAGCCTTGATCAAGTGGTCTCACTAAAGTTTGGTTTTATACCTTTCAAGGAGACAGAAATTATTACATGTAAAGTCATAAATATGAATTTATGGAAAGCATCCACTGGCTTAGCCTTAAAAGGTAGGACATCTTGGGTGGCACCTGTGGCTTAGTGAGTAGGGCACCGGCCCCATGTACTGAGGGTGGCGGGTTCAAACACAGCCCTGGCCGAACTGCAACAACAACAACAAAATAGCCAGGCATTGTGGCAGGTGCCTGCAGTCCCAGCTGCTTGGGAGGCTGAGGCAGGAGAATCGCAGAAGCCCAAGAGCTAGAGGTTGCTGTGAGTCATGTGACATCA
The DNA here is from genome assembly GCA_963574355.1 of Loris lydekkerianus. Classification (NCBI taxonomy): domain Eukaryota; kingdom Metazoa; phylum Chordata; class Mammalia; order Primates; family Lorisidae; genus Loris; species Loris lydekkerianus. Next base: position 7,131 of record CAUYPK010168678.1, read on the forward strand.
TGGCACTCTACTGAGGGTGGTAAAGTGAGACTCTGTCTCTACAAAAAAAAAAGTAGGACATCTTGAACCAGGGGCTTTAGGTTATAGGTAGGTTTACAGATTCTTTTTCTTCTTTTTTTTTTTTTTTTTGGAGACAGTCTCACTCTGTCACCCTCAGTAGAGTGCTGTAGCATCATAGCTCAAACTCTTGAGCTTAAGTGATTCTCTTGCCTCAGCCTACCAAGTAGCTGGGACTACAGGTGCCTGCCACAGTGCCTGGCTATATTTTTGTTGTTGTTGTAGTTGTCATTGTTGTTTGGCAGGTCCTGGCCGTGTTTGAACCCGCCAGCCCTGGTGTATGTGGCTGGTGCCCTAGCCACCAAGCTACAGGCGCCACCAAGCCTACAGATTCTTTAATTTGTGATCAATTAAAGAAATGCAGCTTTGTTCAAATGCTTGGAATGTTTTAAATTAAGATAAGAAAGTTTGTTAGTCAGACACAAGCCACTGGACATATGCTGAACATATACCCAGACAGAAGTGATGTGTTAAGTAAATTGATGACCTGCAGGTGTGGTTTAAGCTTTGCCTTGTATAGCCTTAGACCTGCTGATGAATTGCAAAGGATATTTCCAAAGGGGGGGAGGGGGATAATGAGGCATGTCTGACCTCCCTTCTCATGGCTTTAGGGTATTTCTCAGATTCCGCCAGGTCAAGAAGGGGTCCATTCAATCAGCTGGGGGACTTAAGATTTTATTTAGTTCACTATCTACTGGGCACACCTACTTCTGTTTCTGAACCCCAGCACCGTGTCACATCATGCAGAGGCACTCAATCACCAGGTTTTGAATGATAGATGAGTAAATGAACAGAATATTTGTTGGCTCAGGAGTGACCTCACCCTTTTTTGCTGCTACTGGTCTGTCTTGATGACCAGTGGCTCTGAGTGGCTGGTGACCTCATCCTACCCCTATATCCTTTTCAAGCCCCCCATGCCCATTTTTGAGACGGCCATGGTCCAGGCAGATTTCATTGCCAACCCCTGTTGCCAGTGTACCCCTGGCTGGATAGGCCCTCAACACACCCACTCTAGGCCAAAAAGATCCACTTCAAACATGCATCCCCTTGTAGTGCTTGCAGAGAGTCTGTCTGTCTCTCTGTCTGAGAGTTTTGTTGTTTCTTATGGCAGCAGACAAAGGATCAGCCGTTGAGAAGAGACTGTTGTCTGAACGCTGTGAGCAAAGCATGTCACAACACATTTATTTCAAGAGCTCAGCATGCTGCCCTATTTGCTGGACTCTCTCATTACATAAGCCAGTGTCCCAGGTGGGAAAATCAACCCGAATAAGCAAAATTCTTATAGCGCTTCATGCAACAGCAAAACCCTCTAGAGAATTCCTTAAAAACTGACCATCTGGGGGCAAGTTAAGGGAGAGACTTGGGCTTTTAGATGGGATCTGTTGGTGACAGAAGCCTGACATATGCTAAAAAAGAAATACGTTATTGGGAAACTTATGTGATCAAACAAAGGGAAGGCTAGAGGTCAAGCTGAGTCTCCAAGACAACAAACACTAGGACCAGAAGGGCACGCCCGTCCTGCGTCTCTGCCTCCCTCTGTGCGTGGACCTCTGACTTCACATTTGCTCTGCTTTCTTGCTTATGGTGAGGGACATATGCCAAGTCTACCTGAGGGTGGACAGCACTGCCGCATATGGTTGTGCAGGTTACATACTACACAACTCATGGGAGCACCATTTACGTCATAATCTGCAGTTGAGAAGCAGCGATGCTGAGGATGCTTGGCTGAGCTGATGGCTCGGAAAGCACTTGACTTAAAGGAAAGGTGTTCTCTTGCACATTCTTTTCTGGCACAGGAGGGTGACCCTATATTATACCATCTAACTCTTACATGATGATACTTCCAAGAACGCAATGCTTTGGGGGAAATTTCCCCCCAAGCTACTTGAAATCAAGAAATCAAGCAAGACTTCAAACCTGTGACACTGAAACTTGTATAGGGGCATTTAAAAAGGAGAAAGGTTTGTAAGCATCAGGGGAGGCTTTTGGAGAAATGCTGTCCTTAACTATACAAACTTTTTTTTTTTTTTTTTGAGACACAGTCTCACTATGTCAACCTGGGTAGAGTGCCATGGTGCTACAGCTCACAGCAACCTCAAACTCTTGGGCTTAAGCGATTCTCTTGCCTCAGCTTCCCAAGCAGCTGGGACTACAGGCACCTGCTACAACGCCTGGCTATTTTTTGGCTGCAGTAGTCATTGTTGTTTAGTAGGCTCAGGTTGGGCATGAAGTGGCCAGCTTCAGTGTATGTGGCTGGTGCCCTACTCACTGACCTACAGGTGCCAAGCCAACTACACAAACTTTGATGCTCAGAGTTACTCACTGGGCCAAAGGATAGATGCTTTCACCCTTTTCAAAACTCTCCGAGGTCTCTTATCTAGCCTGTTTTGAGGGTGGGTTGGGAGGTATTGAACACGCACAGGTCACCTTTCTGTTTCTCTGCTTTGCCTGTGCTTAGGATGCTTAGTTGAGTCCCCACTTCTTCCTGGGTGAGCTCACCATGCAGTCCCTGTCCAGCAAGGCTGTGTGTGTGCGTGTGCATGCATGTGTTGGGAAAGTGGGCTATAACAGTGGTGACATGAAGGGGAACAGGTATAAGGAGCCTGCAGGTGGTCACATCTGAAATGATTCCTCCTTCCAGCTGTCGCCACTAATAAAGATACAACCAATTTACATCTGTCCCCCCCTCATGTCACTTATTCCCTGTGATGGGGCTAGAAGGCATTCATAGGGCAGGAACACTATTCCTGCTCTTCAAGGACATCATTGAAACTGCCCTTTATAAAATTAATGAAGGACCACAGGTGGGAGCTGCGCTAAGGGAAATGTGTGTATGCAGCAGAACCTCCATAGTTGACCACTTTCCTACATTAGCCACCTCCTTAAGTTGACCTAATTTTCCTTTTTTTTTTTTTTTTTTTTTTTTAAATAGAGTATCAATCATTCACCATGGTGTTGAATGTTGGGGCTGCCTGCACCCTGTCACCTCATGAAAGAAACAGCCGGGACACGGAGTGAAGATACAACCCTGCAAGACCTGGACTTCCCATAGGTGCAGGGAAGCCCTGAGTAACCTCTGCTGTGGCCTTTTATTGAAACAGTATACAACAGGTGTGTGGGGGCCCATGCACAAGGACTGCGTCTTTAATGTCCTTAATGCATTACATGCTCTTTCCCTACGGGCTCGGTTCCCATCCAGTTGCACCACGAATGTTCAAGGTGTAACACCTGCTTGCTAACCAGCAACCGATTAACACACGCAGTTGCTTGAGGGCTTGTCTCTGGGCTGGAAAACCAAGCAGACCAGGGTGATTGTCCCACTCCCAGAGCCTGCCTCAAGAACTCCTACAAGCCTGGTGCTCAGTCTCCTACAGTTAAGTACTGTGGCATCTGAGCTCAAGAAATCCACCTATCTCGGCCTCCCAGAGTGCTAGGATTATAGGAGTGAGCCACCGTACCCAGCCTCAAGTTGACCTAATTTTCATAGACTAGACATGCACCACATGCATGTATCAGAACAGTAGATCCCGTTCCTTATGTTGACCAATTTGTTACAGTGCCTTGGGTGGTCAACTTACAGATTTTCTTTCATATGTGTATATATATGAATATATTTATAATGTATATATTTATACACACACACATACACACTGATGGTCATAAAGGTTCATAGCTTTTGTCATTGCTGCCATAGATAACATCACCCTTGTGAAATCTAAGGCTAGTTTTTGAGATACCTTCCAAGCCCTGCATTCCAGTGGAACAGGTGACCCACCCAGACCAGTGGCCCATACCAAGGAACTGACTCAACTGCTCTTTTGACCCCACCCCCCCCACCCAAGAACTGACTCAGCAAAGAAAACAATTTCTACACCCCTGTGGTTCCCATCCCAGGCAGCCCTGGTCTCTCCCCTTTTTCCTTTCATCGGGTCTAGAGTTACTAAACACCAAAAATTTGACATACCAAAAAATAAGACTCTCAGCCTCCAAAACACAGCCTTCAAGATCCCAAGTAGAGAGGAAAAAAGAGTCCAGAAAAGCACTCTTTTTTTTTTTTTTCTTGAGACAGAGTCTCCCTCTGTCACCCTCAGTAGAAAGCCCTGGCATCATAGCTTACAATAACCTCAAACTCTTGGACTCAAGCAATTCTCTTGCCTCAGCCTCCCTAGGAGCTAGGACGATAGGCACACATCACAACGCCCAACTATTTTTAGAGACAGGGTCTCAGTCTTGCTCAGGCTGGTCTCGAACTCCTGAACTCAAGCACCTGCCTCAGCCTCCCAGAGTGGTGAGATTACAGATGTGACCCACGTCACTTGACTATCTTCCCAAAGACTACACCTTCCCCCAAACCACAGCACTTGGCCTTAATCACTTCCCAAAGACCACACCTCCAAACACCATCACATTAGGAGGTGGGGTTTAAACATATGGATTTTGGTGTGACATAAGCATTCAGTCCATAACAGTTGCTATACTGACTAAATGGATCCAAATGCCTGAAATATTGTGTGTGCTCAAAAATATTAGTCATTATTTAACATTATAATTGTACTCCTCTGTAGCACTGCTGGGACATGTGTAGTGGCATAGTCATTATACTATGAAAAACATTATCAACCTGGGCCTATGAACTTTATGTCTTCACATTGTTTTATCTTTTATATATACTCCTGAATATCATCTGCTAATCTTTTCATGACTGGCTCCTTCTTTTCCATCAGGTTTTAGATTAAATGACTTCCTCAGAGTGGCCTTTGCTCTATTTAGCTCATCCTGGCTACCTAGGTCACCACTGTCATTGTCCTTCTTCCACCATACCCATTTCCTTTGTAGCACTTATTACAGTATATTTTTTGAGGCAGAGTCTAATTCTGTTGTCCAGGGTAGCTCCCAGCAACCTCAAACTCCTAGGTTCAAGTGATCCTCCTGCTTCAACCTTTCAAGTAGCTGGGACTACAGGCACCCACCACAATGCCCAGCTAATTTTTCTATTTATAGTAGAGACAGGATCTACTAAGCTCTTGTTCAGGCTGGTCTTGAACTCCTGAGTGCAAGCCATCTTCCCACCTTGGCCTCCCAGAGTACTAGAATTATAGGAGTGAGCCACCATGCCTGGCCATGATTTTTAATTACTACATATTTCTGGCTCACTTGTTTATTAGTCCCACTGAAATGTAACCAACATAAAATCAAGGATCATGGGCAGTGCCTGTGGCTCAAAGGAGTAGGGCCGGGGCCCCATATGCTGGAGGTGGCAGGTTCAAACCCAGCCCTGGCCAAAAAATGAGCTGCAAAAAAAAAAAAAAAAATCAAGGATCATGTCTGTCTTCTTTGTTACATTTCCAGTGCTTAGTCCAGTCCCTGATATGAAATAGTAGCTCTGTAGACTTTCTGGATGCATGGGAATCTAGATGAATAAATTTATTAGATGAATTGGTAGACAGATGGGTAGATGAATGGATGGATGAATGGATAAATGGATGGATGAATATTTCAATGTCCTGATGGGAGATGAATGAACAGTTGGGTGGGTATGAAGCTGATGTTCCATAAATATTTCCAAGATAAATGGATGGGTGCCTCAGTGGGAATGATGGCGAATGAAGAGATGCTTGGTTGGATACAAGCTCGGATGAAGGAGGGCATTAGTGGAGGGTCAGAATTTCTGACCCTCTCCGCCAGGTGGCGCTGTAAGAGCGTCTGCGCGGGTTCGGCTAGGAGGAGGTGCCGCTCTAGGCGGCGTTTCCGCAGACTCTGGGCTGGGAGAGAGCTTCCTGGAGGTGCGGCCTGGGGCTTGTGGCTTCTAGCACCTGCAGGCACAGCGCCCTGTGTACTGTCAAGCCAGCCCGGGGCCCTGGATGGATCGGTCACTCAGGCGCCGCGCTCAAGGCATCATCTGTTCAGGGATCCCCGGCAATTCCTAAGGCTGGTTTTGCGTCCTTCTTCCCTTAGAAAAGAAGAACGAAGAAACCCGGGGGACAAGGAGAGCAGGTTCGGCCCTGCTGTAATGCCGCGTTCCCTCGAGATTCGCGTCCCCTCGCGCCAGGTTTGGCCCCTCGAGATTCGCGTGTCCTCGGGGAAAAGATCGGTGGTTCAGCTGCACCCTCAGCCTCCTCTGGGCTGTGCCTACCCCATGGGACGTCAAGCCCCCGTGTCTGCCCAGCACCCCCGCGGGAGTGATAAGTGCGAGTCAGTAACTAGAAACTGAGGCCGGCGACGCTGTACCCAGGGCGGTGAACCCGGGCAGAGGGGCGCCAGAGCCCCCGTGACTTTCATGCCCCCGTCCCTGACCTGCGACTCCTGGCATTGGAACCCCCAAAGCCACTTGTCAGTGGCTGCTGACCAAGTGCCGGTCATTCTCAAAGTTCTTTTGACAGTAAACTCATTTCCTCTCAATAACCGTTAAAAGTGTGAAAAACTCCACTTTACAGACCATTTGGCAGGAGTTTAAGTCGAGGATGCTCCCAGGGCTCCAGAGGGCAGAGTCTGCCCCCACCCCCGTCCTAAAGTCAATTTCTGGTGCTTTTTCTCTGCCTAGGCCTTCTAGCATATGGGGCTCTCTTGGAGACAGATGAAAACTCTCCCGTGGATGGCTTTGCTGGTTCTGCAGCAGCCAGCGCCCCCTGGTCTCCTGCGTCAACCTGATCTGCACTCCCTGGTGGGCGCCTGGGTAAGTGCTGCTGGCAACCTTCCGGGTTGCCTCTGGCTGGCACCAGCGGGCAGGTGGTTGTGGAGCTCAAGCAGTTCTGAGACCTGTCTGGAGGCCCTGGTATAGGAGGAAGCCTGGTGTAGCAGATGGGGGGCCAGGTTTGGGGGGTCACATCCTGGCTAAATTACTTCATTCTCCCCAGCTTGACTTCCTGTTGAGAAGCTGCAAGATATCTGGGAGGGCTTGACTGTTACTTGTTTTTGAACCTATGGTGCTTGGCCCCTTGTAGATACCCAGTATTTGTGGGGTGAATGAACAATTTAAATATTTTTACCAGAAGTTGGCCTTGCTGTGCACTACTCTCTTGATGGGAGCAAATGGGCTCTTTATGTTGCATTAGGTAGTGATAGCTCTCAGAGTCCTTTGGGCTTAACTTTTGGGCAGCCTCTGAAGGCTGCTAACTTTGGCCTCTGCTTCTGGCTTTCTCTCTGCCTGTTTTTGCCCTTGCTTTCATAAGCAATCACAGGCTGCCCTTGTCCTGGTCATTGATTATAGAGGCAGAGGAAATATAGGAAGGGTTGCCTGGCACTGGGAGGGAACTTTCCCACCTCCTGCTTTTCAAGTCTGCACACATCTGAAGCACTTTGGGGGCTGCCTGGTGTGTTACCATTATTACTGGGGCTTTCACTTCCTGCTCCCTGCTGTTGGGATCAGGCTATGTGTGTTGCTTAAGTTCCTCCTGATGACCAGCAAAGTCAAGGCCATTCAGCTGTGGAACACTCCTATGAATCTGGCTTTGGCATCCTTTTCCGCCTGTTGCTTATAAGTAAACATTGGCCACCCTGCAATAGACTGTCTTCTCTCTTTAGAGTTAACTACTTTCTTTTTCATGAGGAAATAGTGTTTACTAAGGTAATAATAGCAGCCAACATATGTGGGGTGCTCATTGTCTGGTAACTACTGTGCTGAGTCCTTTCTGGGTGCCTACCATACCCCACCCCATCATGAGCAGGGATAAGCTGGGTGTTGATTTCTTGCTTCTCTTCTGTTGCAGATGAGTCCACTGTTTGTAGAAGCATCATGGGAGTTGTCATGTCAGGAACATTCTAGACCTCAGTGTCCTCGGAAGATAACTAGTCTATGTCTGGAGTCTTGGTTCCTTGAATCTAGTACAGCCCTGTACATGTTCCCAGGGACTTTTGGGGAATGACATAGAGAGGCAAAGAGGTGAGATTATGGTGACATCATGGGTCCCCAAGATCCACTGCTCACTCCAGCTGACCTAGATCACCCCTGGTCCTTCCCGTGTCTTCAGTGGCTGCTGCAGGGGAGAAACCTACAGAGTCTCACATGGGTAATGAGAGGTGTCTGGTATCTGCCATCTCTCCCTGGTGTCAGCAGCAGCATGTTATAATGTAAAATGTGTAGATCTAGGTAACGGAGACTCTGGTCCCTGGCTTTGAATCCCCTTCTGCCACTCTCCCAGTTGATGACCAATATAGAACTTGATTTTCTTTTGTAAAATAAAGTTGTTTAGCCAGGCATTGTGGTGGGCGCCTATAGTCCCAGTTACTCGGGAGGCTGAGGCAAGAGAATCGCTTAATCTCAAGAGTTTGAGGTTGCTGTGAGCTGTGATGCCATGGCACTCTACCGAGGGTGACATAGTGAAACTCTGTCTCAAAAGAAAGTTGTTTTCACTTGGAAAGGAGGATTTATAAAAAAAGAAAAAGTTGTGACAGAGGTGACTTTTACGATCCTTTAGATGACATGATTCCTATCATTTACCAAACCTAATATTTTTCCAGTATTCTTCCACAATGTGACTTCTCTTTGATTCTTTGTGTCAGGAAGGTTCTTTGGGGCTTTGTCAGGAAAGAAGGGCCACTATTGGGGTCCTGTGCTTGGCTTGGTTGTTTTCCTGGGCTCAACCTGTTCCCCAAGTTGCTGGCATCTGCTTTTCTTCCTGGGTCTCTCTCTGCCCTTGTGTGCACCTGCATCCGAAAGTGATCACGGGCTGTCTGTGCTCTGGTCATCAAAAATGCAGGGAGAGGAATAGCTGAAAGCCATTTCCCGTGTTTGGAGGGTTCACACCTGTCCCTTTCAAATGCTGGTGCTTTCACACACTCCTTCTCTCCTGCCATCACCTTCTGGTCTCATGGGCACTGCAGGCTATTGTGGGAGTCAGTGATGGGAGATGCTTCAGCGTGGCCTTTCTTCAGGCTATGTCAGTGTCAAGTTTTAGGTACTTTGGATGGTAGAAAGAGCCAAGATGAACAAGATGAATTTTTTTTTTTTTGAGGCAGGTTTTTTAGAGACTAGAGTACAGTAGTGTCATCATAGCTCACTGCAGCCTCAAACCCTTGGGTTCAAGTGATTCTCCTGCCTCAGCTTCCCAAGTAGCTGAGAATACAGGTGTGTGCCAGCACACCCACCTAATTTTTCTATTTTTTGTAGAGATGAAGACTTGCTCTTGCTCAGGCTGATCTCAAACTCATGGCCTCAAGTGATCTCCCACCTTGCCTCCCAGAGTGCTAGGATTACAGGTGCAAGCCACTGCATCCAACCCGATGAATTATTATTAGCAAGTAAGTGTGATGTTGAATGGTATATAGTCACTGCTGTCAGATTTTCACAGAAAAGCAGCCTTCTGGAGGTGGTGGGCTTGGAAGGAATGGGATGTGATGAGTAGTAGGAAGCTATTCCAGAGAGGAGTAGCAATGTGGGGAGGCCTCTGAGGTTAGAGTAAGAGCTCCCAGTCCCCTGGGAGCCTACAGATGTGCAGGCAAGTAAGGACAGCACGGAGAGATGGACACTGGGGTAGTCCTGTGCTTCCAAGAAGGGGGAGGAGCCCTAAGAGCGAGCTCTCAAGCTGTCTTTCTGCCGCTATACATCTGCTGGGTTGCCCTGCAAAGGGCTATTTTAGATCATTTTATTTTGAGACAGAGTCTAACTGTGTTGCTTAGGCTGGTCTTAAATTTTCCTGCATTGGCCTCCCAAGCAGCTGGGACTATAGGTGCATGCCATCATACCCAGCTTGTTTTAGACTTTTAAGACATTTTTTTTATTTTGACTATTTTCTGGAAGCATTGAAATGCCTTTTTGAGATGAATTTGTTGTGAGAAAACCTAACAGCTCATACTGGACTAATGGGGGTATTCTTGTTGACATTAGCTTGGAGAAAGATGACATAATGTTTGAGACCAGGTATTTGTAGTAACCCCTTGCTCTGTGGCCTCTCTTCACTTCAGGGATGCTACCTCAGACCTGGAGATTGTGAAGGAAGCCCCAGGGATGGAAGCACTGACCCTCTCAGGATGATGACCTGGGGATCCCAGCCCCCCCGGAGGGGCCTCCTCAGGGCGAGTTAATGCCAAGACATTGAGTCAACCTGTGTTTCTGAGATGGAAATTCCAATCTGCTCATTTGACTTTTCTCTTAGATTATTTTGGAGTTCATTATGGACACCGCCATAACAGAGAGTGACGAATGATGTTGCCACATGATGTGTCTCCAGACCTTCTTGCCCCTGTTGCCTCAGCACAACATGGATCAACCTTTTGCTCTGCAGAGAGGCCCTGGGACCCTGGGCACTTGAGGTCCAGAGTAGGAGACCCTTCAGCTGGCTCAGCCTATCCAGCTATGCCAGAGGGTACCATGATCCAGGAAGACTGGTTTTCTCTTGTCTCGGCTAGCCTGGATGTCCTGCCTACTCCTGGTTTGACGTTTGAGTTTTCTGCACTGTGCACCATTGTCCTCTTACTTACCTTAATAAATCTGTAAACATGCCCTACTGCTGCTGTCTTTTTTTTTTTTTTTATTGGTACCTCCATGTGCCGGGAAGCCTAGGTGGAGAGAAAGTGGGTGACAAGGGCAGGTTTTCACTCATTGAGACTTTCCACTTGGCACACTCCTAAGGTTTGACTTAGTAGATATAAGATGGAATGTAGGATTTAGACTAGAGTTAACAATCCCAAGTGTGTCTGGGGGCTTGAGTTTAGGAGAGAAAGGAACTGTTAGATTGAGTTGGCAAGGGAACATATCAGTCAGGGCTTTGGAAAAGGGGATGATGACAGGGGTGGACTTAGAGATGGAGGCAGGGGGTAAAGCCCTTTAGGAAGGCAGGAGTGCTCTGAGCTCAGCTGGTGAGAGTACATGAGCTGAATTTAGGGAGATGATTTGGAGCAGAGGTGAGAGTGAGGTGGATTAGGAATAGCTGCCCTTGGAATGCTCTTGGGGCATGGCATGCAAGTGCTTGCCATTGGTGTTTCTATTACCACAGGTCGATTTGGTCTTTGGGGATTATGTTTAGTAGCAGTTCCCATGGTGATGTGCTCAGCGCATGTTTGCATCACTACCTGTGAGCACGTGTTACTCTGTCCTCATTCCTCAGGTACACCCACACAGGGACTCTGCCAAAGGCCATGGTAGAAAGTGGGCAGTCAATTGGTCCCATTCCTTCAGTTGAAATTGATATCGTTGTGCCTGGAGCTGAGATGGAAACCAAATATCAGGCACCTTGATGGCCTCTGCCATTGGAAGACATTCTTGGGGGCTGAAGAGTCAGTTCTGGCAATCATTTCTAGCAGAGGGCCTTATTTCTGTCTTGCCCCCTACCTTAATTCTGACCCAGGAACCATCTGAAACCTCCCATTTACTCCCTTGAAGATTCCCCACCCTTCCACAACCCCTCTCCAGCCAGTTTCATCCAACTGTATCCCTTTTCCTTTAGTGAGAAATGAACACATTTTCCCCAACTTGGCCAAAGTTTCCTCCTTTGCTGAACTCACTATTTCTAATTAATTAATTTTTTTTTATTCTTTTTTAAAATTTTTGTATTTTTTTTTTTTACTAAATCATAGCTGTGTACATTAATCCAATCATGGGGTACCATGCGCTGGTTTTATATACAGTTTTAAATATTTTCATCACATTTGTCAATATAGCCTTCCTGGCATTTTCTTATTGTGTTAAGACATACATATTTGGCTGCTGTGCCTGAGCGAGCACCAGCCATCTCTTAATAAATCATTCATTTCGAAAAAAAAAAAAGACATAAATATTCTACATTTAGTAAGTTTCATATGTATCCTTGCAAGATGCACAGTAGGTGTGGTCCCACCAATCACCCTCCCTCGACCCCTCCCTTACCTCTTTCCCCATATTCTTAGGCTATAATTGGGTTATAGCTTTCGGTTTCTAAAATTAGTTTCATAGCATATTTATTTATTTTTTGAGACACAGTCTCAAGCTGTTGCCCTGGGTAGAATGCCATGGCGTTATCATAGCTCATAGCAAACTCCAACTCTGGGCTCAAGCGATCCTCTTGCCTCAGTTTTTCTATTTTTAGTAGAGACAGGGTCTCACTGTTGGTGAAGCTGGTCTCAAACTTGTGAGCTCAAGTAATCCTCCCACCTCAGCCTCCCAGAGTGCTAGGATTACAGGCGTGAGCCACCGCATCTGGCCCTAACTCACTATTTTTAGTGAAGTTGTCTTGTTGATTGGTGCCTTGACATTGGTAGACCTCTCCTTAAAAACTGCCAGGCAGTGGGCGGTGCCTGTGGCTCAAAGGAGTAGGGCGCCGGCCCCATATGCGGGAGGTGGTGGGTTCAAACCCAGCCCCGGCCCAAAACTGCTAGGCAGCTTCACTTCAGCTGTTAGGAGCCATATCTATAGCACACCCCTTCCTCCTTTTTGTCTGTCTCTCCTTCTTTCTCATGTCATAGTCTTCCTGACTTACTACCTCAGTCCTGCAGCTAGGGAGGTGTCCCTGATGCCTTGTTTAATCTGTCTTATAGGAGGGGACAGTGATGCAGTACTAAGAAAGAGGGAGGAGGTGAGATTGTCATGGAGTGCAAATGGGAGTCTCAGGGCTGTAGGGGTAGGATGCTTATCATGCCTGGCTCAGCCCATCATCACCAAAATCTAACTGGTAAGCCAGACTGGCCAGTTGTGGAGGGGTCCCTCATTTCTTGTTGTTTCTATGCATTCTACTGTACTGGCTGGATGTGAAGGTCAGTGAATTACTGTGTTGGAAACTGTTAGCATAGCACTTGGCTCACAATAAGCACTCAATAAAGAACAGCTCTTCTCAGTTTTAACTTAGTCACTTTTGAATTCTAAGTGATCTTATCGCCAGCCCAGCCTCTTAGGCCTTCCTTCCCCTGTCCTCTACCACCCGCACCCCACCCACCCCTCAGCCTCTAGCCTGGACTTCCTGTTCTCCAGAGGAGACCTGCCAGGCCTTGTTCACTGTCTATGACCTGCCTGGCCACCCTCACATCCAAGCAGCCGGGGCCCCAGCCACTCTGCCACTTAAGGTTCCTGACCGTGTTCTCCTCTGGCCAGTGTGTCTGGAATGCACCCTCCACTTGCTACTCAGCAGGCTCAGCTGTGTCACTTCCTTCAGGAAGCCCTTGTTGGCTAAATCTCCACCCAGACTGGACTCACTGCCTCTCCTTGCATTCCTATCAAGCATAAATTATGCACACCACAATTCTAGGAAGTGGTAAACAAAACAGGCAAAAGAGCACGTCCCTGCTGAGTACTCACATTTTAGAGGACAGGGACTAGGTGGGATGCTAGAGAAGTGATAAGGGGAAAATCACAAAGCAGGGAAACAAGACAGGTCAGCTGGGTGACAGCAGGGGGAGTGGCAGTTTAAAGTGAGCAACCAGAAAGGCCACACCTGGGAAGTGTGACCGGAGTAAAGTGAGGAGCCCTCACCTTTTCGGCTTACCGCAGCCTGTTCAAGCCACTATCATAGCAGGGACCAGGGATGGTAGGAAGTGTTCCTCCTGGATACCCAGCCCAGTGAACTGAGAGATGACAGGCGTCTGAGGCCATGAGGCCACTGCAGTGCTGCTCCTGATTAGGAACATCTGCTGTGCTGTGGCGAGGGGGCAGCTGAGTTAAGCCAGGATGAACTGGTGAGCACCAGGGCATGTCTAGAGGTCAGGCTCTGTACCTACCAGGTCCCCCATCCCCCAGCTCCCAGCCACAGCTCAGTGATCTAGGGACGTGTAGTCACCCAAAGGTAGACATTGATGGGCCTAACCCAGCACCTTGGTCCAGGACCAATAGCAGAGATAACTAAGCCAGGCAGCTTATCTTCTTGGGATGTTCTGATTATATCAAGGAGCTTGGTGATTGGTTGTAGGAACAGAATCAGGAAGACAGAATAATTAAATCTTAACAGCAGTGCCCAAGGATGCTGAGTCCTGAGCTCCTGTTGTGGGAAAGAGAACTGTCTCTACAACTCTTATAGCTGGAGAATGATATTCCAATTTAGAAACCACATTTGTGCTCCACAAGTCCTGACCAGGAGCAGTACTCTGACTTGGCAGGGGTTCAATTTTCCCCTAGTTTTTATAAGGCGTGGCCACTGGATCAAGAATCATAAGAATCTTCCCTTTTTTTTTTTTTTTGCAGTTTTTGGCGGGGGCTGGGTTTGAACCCGCCACCTCCAGCATATGGGGCCGGCGCCCTATTCTTTTGAGCTACAGGTGCTGCCCCTTCTTTTGCCTTTTTTCATGAAACACTTTAAATTCACCACTACTGTCCCCATTACTAAAGTGAACAAAATGAGTTTCTCCTCATTTCAGTAGAAAGTTCACCAGCATGGTGCCTGACAAGGGGAAGTTGCTTAGTGACCTTTGGGGATGAAGAAGGAGGTGACAGTGGTCTTTACAACGTGCACTAGGAATAGCTTAGACGAGACCCTCTTTCTGGCTTGGTGCCCGTAGCTCAGTAGTTAGGGCTCCGGCCACATCCACCAGGATGGTGGGTTCGAACCCAGCTGGGGCTTGCTAAACAACAGTGACAACAATAAAAAAAAAAAAAAAAAAATAGCTGGGCGTTGTGGCAGGTGCCTGTAGTCCCAGCTACTGGGAGGCTGAGGCAAGAGAATCACTTAAGCCCAGGAGTTTGAGACTGCTGTGAGTTGTGATGCCACAACACTCTACCGAGGGTGACATGATGAGAATGTCTCAAGAAAACAAACAAACAAAAAGACCCTCTTTCTCTGAGACTACAACTGCCATGTCACTCACTTAACCTGCATCGATTGGGAGATGGCCCGGTGAAGTCATTAAAGAGCCTGTCAACTTCTGATGTGGTCATGTAATTGCTGGGGCCACATTCTTTTGCCTCCCTGAATCTCAGTTTCTAGCTATAATTTGACCATCAGAATAGCACTTACTCCAAATAGCAAGGATTAAATAAAATGATGCATGTTAAGTGCATAACGTAGTACCTGCCTTGTTCCAAGTGCTCAATAAATGTCAGCTATTTTTATTTGATGAGCAGGTATAGCTTGTTGATAATTAAAATGAACAAATATAAAATGTCATTATGAAAGACTCCTCTGTTAAGGAGACACGAATCTTTCTTATTTGCTAATCTGCAGACATCCCAGTGGGGTTGGTGTTAATCACTGTTACCATTGGTTGGACTTTTATTAAATGCCGTGCTCTGTATTAAGCCCATATATATAATTACCTCATTTAATCTTCACAACAACCCAGCTAGGTAGATTTAATTATCCTTCATTTTACAAACAAGGAAACCAAGACTCAGAGAAAAGAAGGAACCTGTCTCACACCTAATGAGTGGCTCAGTTGGCTTTCCATTTCCTAGTGTATTAAGTAGTAGAAAAATGTTTCAGGTTGATTTCATAAATAGAAAGCGCATACCAGATTGCCAGATGCTTGTTTGTACTGGGGAACTGGAAATTGGGATATTTTACTATTCTGTTCATCTGCTTCAAATTATTGCCTATTATCCAGTCTTCCTAAAATAGTCCCCATATAAATCAACAGTCTTGCAGAGTGCACTCTTGCGCCTCACATGTACAGGGACAGTAGCCATATTTTAGCCCCCACCAAAACATCAAGTGTCCTTGTATCTGAAACTGGAGTCATCCAAGGTCTCTAGAGCTAGAGGAAACCAGAGAAGGGTATTACCCCAGAAACAGATTAGCATCAGAATGAACCCTGATCCTACAAGGAAACTGTTGCTTAGTACTAGAGGCCCTGGTAAAGCCATTGGTGGCAGATTCCATAGCAGAATCAAGCTACAAGAATGGAGAGCTAGACAGAGGAAGGTTCATTTGTCCATCCAAAAATAATTTTTTTCATCCAAAAATAATTTATTAGGCACAGTACTGGGAATAGATAAACAATAATGAATGAGAAAGTTTCTGCCCTCAAGAGCATCACATACAAGTATTAATACATAGATAATTCTATTAATTCACACTGCAGATATTCATGTAGTAGTTACTATGTGTTAGGCATTTCTCTAAGCTGGGCATACTGCTCTGAACAAAGCAGATGAGGGCCTGGTGTGTGGTCTCATACCTATAATCCCAGCACTTAGTGGGACTGGGGTGGGAGGATCACTTGAGGCCAAGAGTTTGAGACCAGCCTGGACAACAAGGTGAGACCCTGTACCTACAAAAAACAACCAAAAAAAAATTTTTTTTAATTAGCTGGATGTGGCAGCACATGCCTGTAGTCCCAGCTACTCTGGAGGTAAAGACAGGAGGATCACTTAAGCCTGGGAGTACGAGGTTGCAGTGAGCTATGATGATGCCAGTGCACTCTAGCCTTGTTAACAGAGCAAAACCTCATCCATTAAAGAAAAAACAGTAAGGAAAACCCCAAAACAAGGTGACCAGTCTCATGAAGTTTATGGAACAACGCTGTCCAATAAAAACATAATGTGTGCCACCTATATAATTAAAAAATCTCCTAGCAGCCACATTAAAGAAATAAAAAGAATCAGGGAAAATAAATTTTGGTAATATATTTTATGTAATGCACTACATCAAAGAATATTTTCATTTCAACATGTAATCAATATTAAAAAGTATTAAGGTTTTTTCCCCCAAACTAAGTCTTTGAAATCTGGTGTATATTTTATATCTCAGTTTAGACTAGACACATTTAGGGTGCGCACATGTGACTAGTATACCTTATTAGACATCATACATTTAGACCAGAAGGGGTTTGAGGATAATTCCTTTTACAGGAAGGCTGCTGCATCTTGTGGGGGCATAAATGAAGCTGCTCCAGCCTGGGTCTCCTATTCTCTGATAACCCCTCTTCCTCATCCCGGTAAAGCAGGGCCAGGTATATATTGAGTGTGCCTGATGGAATCCCATATTATGTTCCAGTGCCTTCTGGACATAGGACATCAAGTCCTGGGGATGTTTCTCTCGTGCAAACCCTCCCTACTCAGGTTAACCTGAGTGTGCCCAAAGTTTGTACATTCATTCAGTCAATACTTGTTTATTGCACATCTACTAAGTGTTACCTTCTATGCTAAGCACTAAAAACACACACTGGTAAACACAGACATTTGTTAGCTCACAGTCAAAATAAAGAAATTGGGCAGTGCCTGTGGCTCAAAGGAGTAGGGCGCCGGCCCCATATGCTGAAGGTGGCGGGTTCAAACTCAGCCCCAGCCAGAAACTGCAAAAAAAAAAAAAATAATAAATAAATAATAATAAAAATAAAAAAACAAAATAAAGAAATTAACTACAGGGACACATATCTACAAACAAAGTAATCGTTAAAAATTGTAAGACATGCTACAGAGGAAGCGTGAAAGGTGCTGCAAGATTAAACAGAAACACTTGACCTCTTAGGAGTCAGGGAAATAGAGTTAACTGAGCAAAGAGGAGAGTGATCCATGGCTGGGCACAGTGGGTCACACCTGTAATCCTAGCACTCTGGGAGGCAGAGGCAGGTGGATTGCTTGAGCATATGAGTTTGAGACCAGCCTGAGCAAAAGTGAGATCTCCATCTCTACTGAAAATAGAAAAATTAAGGCGAGAGGATCACTTGAGCCTGAGTTGGAGGTTGCTGTGAGCTATGACGCCATGGCATTCTACCCAGGGCGACAGCTTGAGACTCTGTCTCAAAAAAAAAAAAAAAAAAAAGGAGAGTGGTTCAAACACAAGAACAGCATGGAGGATGTGGGGAGGAGTGTGATGCTGGCCAATGGTGCATCCTGGAGCGGTGTCAGAGCACTGGTGTCAGAATCACACAGATATGGTTTAACCCAGATAGTAAACTGGGTGGCAAGTTTCAACCTCTCTGCGTCTCAGTTATTTCCTTTAGAGGGATGTGGCGAAGTTAAAATGACAGATGTATCAGAGCTCTTGGTGTAGTGGATGGCCTCATCCACTGTTAAATTATTGATTTCTCTTGTTATTTATTGAACATGCTTCTGCACCATGCCAAGATGGCCAAGGTTTGTGTTTTTTACCTTGACTTGGGGACTTCAGGGCTGAAGGCCTCAAAGTAGAAGTTTCTAGAGAAGTGGAGTCAGACTCACTTCCTTCATTTTTTTCCCTTAATTTTATTAGAAGTTTGAACTATACAAGTAATGATTCTGTAAATATAAAATTATTTTGAAATAAGTTTAGATTTATAGAAGAATTTAAAACCTAGTAGATAGAGTCCACATATGCCCTTCACCCAGCTTCCCCTAATATAGCATCAGATGTAACCAGGGTACATTTGTCAAAACTAAGAAATCAACGTTAATAACTTTACCATTTGGCTTGGCAACTGTGGCTCAAGTGGCTAAGGTGTCAGTCACATACACCTGAGCTGGTGGGTTCGAATCCAGCCCGGGCCCACCAAACAATGACGGCTACAACCAAAAAATAACCGGGCATTGTGGTGGGTACCTGTAGTCTCAGATACTTGGGAGGCGGAGGCGGAATCGCTTGAGCCCAGGAGTTGGAGGCTGCTGTGAGCTGTTATGCCACAGCACTCTACCCAGGGGAACGGCTTGAGGCTCTGTCTCACAAAAACAAAAAACAAAAACCTTATCATTCACTGAACAGCAGATTCTCTTTGGATTTCAACAGTTTTCCCACTGATGTCCATTTTCTTTGCCAGGACCTCATCCAGAATATTACATTTAATCATTGTGTCTCCTTAATCTCTTCTAATTTGGGATAGTTTCCTAGTCTTTACTTGTTTCTCATGATCTTGACTGTTTTTTTGGTTGGTGGTAATGGGGTGGGTTTTTTGTTTGTCTTGTTTTTTGAGACAGGGAAAACAGTTATGCTCCACTAAACCTGGTCAATTTTTTTTCTATTTTTATCTAGAGATAGGGTATTGCTATGTTGCTCAGGCTGGTCTGGGACTCCTGGGTTCAGGCAATCCTCCCACTTCAGCCTCCCAAAGTGCTAAGACTACAGGCCTGAGTCACTGACCCTGGGCTTTTTTTTGTTTTGGGATGCCTTGAAAGTCATGGATATTTCTGTGGGTTGTACTTTTCTTGACCTCATCCTCAAACTTTGGCTTAGTAAACCTCCATTGATTAAGATCTTGGCCTCAGTTGTTTATTTTGGGTTGTCAGATATATGGTTTTACATAACCCATAGGTGGATAACTTGTTCTCAGAGATTGTGCCTCATTTATAAGAACTATAAATATTAGTCTTACTTCGTATATATAGGAAAATGTGAATAATAAGCTATCTTCTCATCATGTTAAATTGATCATTTGGAATTTCGTTTCATAAATGTAGACTACCACTTCTTCCAATCATGTTTTGACCTCTTTTGGCCAAGATCGCTGCATTTCTTGAATATAGTCACTTTTGATGTTGACTGTATCCCCACCTTCCACATGCAACAGTGGGAAGCACATCAAGGGGCCTGTGAACAGAGGGAGAAGAGCAGTCTGATTCATCTAAGAGACTTCCATCTCTTATTCTCCATGACTTAATACCAATGACAGAATGATGTCATCACTTGGAGCGAAGGCATGAAAGCATATGTTGTTGTGGAACATTTGAAAAGCCCTCAGAGGATGTTATGAATTGAATGTGTGTGTATGTGTACCCCAACCCCAACAATTCGTATGTTGGAGCCCTAACTCTCAATGTGATGATATTAGGATATGGGACTTTGGGAAGTAGATTTAGATGAGGTCATGAGGGTGGAGCCCCCATGATGGGTTAGTCTGTTATAAGAAGAGACAGATACCAGAGCTTTCTCTTTCCACCATGTGATGACATAGGAGAAGACAAGCTGGGAAGAGGACTCTTACCAGGAACCAGGTGGGCCAGCACCTTGATCTTAAGACTGGTCAGTCTTCAGAATTATGAGAAATAAATGTCTGTTGGTTAAGCCACCCTGTCTGTGATATTTTGTTATGGCAATCTGAGCAGACTAGAAGATAGGCATGTCCCATCCTGGAGGATAGACTGAGAAGTGATATGGAGTATGCCAGAGGGGATGAGGTGACCACCTTGAGACCAGCAGAGAAAGGGGGTGCACAACTAAAGTATGTGTGCCACCACACATCCCCCTCCTAAACATCACCCTGGCTACATTAGGCCGGAGGCATCACTTCAGTCTGAACACAGAGGTACAAGCTAAGACATGGACCCACACAAGCAACATTTGCAGTGGGCTATATCCATTGGGAGAATCACCCCAAATCAGCATGTCACCACCATTTTTGACAGCCTACTCTCATATACTCTGGTGAGGGAAACATTGTACCAGCCAGCAGGAATGAGCTGCTTGTCAGGCTGTCTTCTTTGAACGAGATCTGGCTGTGATGACTTCATGAATCAGAGTCCTGGAGTTCCTCAGGGCATCTGGTCGACCCTCCATACATGTGAGAGATAAACAGCACTAAGGAAGAGAGTGAGAGTACCCTGATGAAGAGAAATGGCAAATGGGACACACATGGGATGGACTTGGTCTGGGCCTGGGTTGCCCTGCCTGGATTGCACTGCTGTCCCTGGCCAGTCCCAATCACTGGAGAAAGACTTAGAAAATTTCAAGGCAGAAAATTCTGGCCAATAAGACCCAGGAATTCTAGTTCAGCCTGAGCAAGGTAGCAAGACCCAGTCACTAGAGGAAAAAAAAGTAAAATTTAGCCATGTATGGTGGCATGTGTCTGTAGTCCCCACTTGGGAGGCTGAGGGAGGATTGCTCAAGGAACCACTCCTCTGTTTTATCCTTTCTGTGAAGATATCAGTTCCCTTTTTACACCTATCTCCATGGTCTCTTCTGAGAGTGAGGAGGAGTCAGCATCTTCCTTGCTTTCTTCTGCTCTTTTCAGACAGCCTGACTTTAGCACTTCTCAACACCCGTTCCTCCTCTAAATATCCAAGGTCAGTCTCAAGGATAAGTCCTCGGTGAAGAGGACCATATCTCCCTTCTTTTCTCTCTTAGCCCGAGTTTCTTCCCAAGATACATGATAATTAAATTATTGAAAATTGTATTATTTACAAAAGGTCTGGTGCATCGCAGGTGCTCAAACTAGTAACTCTTGCTATTATTAATGTCTTGCTATTATTATTAATGTCTTATCTCCTTCACCAGACTCAGATTCTTAATGGGAGGCTCCGAATTATATGTCTGATTCATCTTTGTAACCTACACCAGGCCTGGCATAGAGCATTGCTCATAATTAATGCTGTGCCCATGTAATAAGGATAGAGAGCATCATTTCAAAGTAAAGACTCTATAATGGAAGAGATGTGAAAAATTCCTAGAACCTGGGTGGTAGCCAGATTCTTGAAGAGAAGTCCCTCACTACGTACGCGGTGAAAACAGGTAGAGTTTGGCTTGTCATAAGATTCACAGGGACGCAGGTGGAGTGCCTCCCCCGTACTGCTATGATGTAGGCGCCTCCGTCATTTCACTCCTCCCTCTCTATTTGGTCCGGAAAGGAAAAGAGGGAATGCGCCCCGCACTGCGAGCTGGGATAGCTGCGCACGCGCAGCTTCCGGCTCTATGTCTTGGGAATTATTTGACGCCACCTGTCCGGTTCTGGGAAGTCTCTGATCAGGCGCATCGCGCACGCGCAGTGGCCCACTTGGCTGGGGAGTTATTTGACGCCGCCGCCCCTGGCAGTCGGAAGTTGCTTGAGTGGATCTCAGCCGGCCGGCCCGACTGGCCTTCGTCATCCCCCGGCGCCCTGGGAGAGTCGCTGACGGGTGGACAGACCGACCGCCTGAGGACGGCCGGCACGGACGGTGAAAGCGCCGGCCCTATGGCGCGGGTCGCGTGAGGCCGAAGGCCAAGTGCGGCCGGCGGCGGCAGCGGTGGCGCCCGCCCCAGCGATGCGGG
>CAUYPK010168680.1:0-15158 GCA_963574355.1 Loris lydekkerianus
CAGCTCCATCAATGTAAACATGAAGAGGTAAAGTCTCCATCTTTCTTTAAGGCTGCATAATATTCCATGGTATACATGTACCACACTTTGCTAGTCCATTCGTGGGTCGATGGGCACTTGGGCTTCTTCCATGACTTAGCAATTATGAATTGGGCTACAATAAACATTCTGGAAAAGATGTTTTTGTTATATTGTGACTTTCAGTCTTCTGGGTATAAACCTAGTAGAGGAATTATAGGATCGAATGGCAGGTCTCTAAGTATTGTCCAAACATCCTTCCAGAAGGAACGTATGGGTGGGGTTTGTTTTGGTTGTCGGTAGGGTGTTGTGTTGTGCAACATCTATGGTGCATATTTTTATCTATAATAAAAAAAAAATAAAATAAAATAATAATAATAATTAAACACTTAAAATTAAAAAAAAATAAAAAAAAAAGAAATATGCACACAATTTAACAAAATCCATTACTAAAGACACTGACCACTGAGAAACCGCAAAGTTGATATAATAATCATACAATTTTGTGAGCCTAATGATGTAACATGAAAATCTGACTAGTAAAGAAATTTGCAAAATTACAATCAGAGTAGTTGATTTCCATATACCTACTTAAAAACTGGGAGAAGATCAAGTAAGCCAAATTTTAGAAAAAAATTGATCCACTAAATTAGTTAAGCTATGTCTCAATGAGAAAGGTGATATCTGACCAAGAGTAAAATATAGATGATAGCATAAGCTATATTTAAAAAAAAATCAAAATAAAAACAAAACCACAGACATTTTAGCCAGAAGGCATAGCCAGTGAAAACATCCTTAAGTAAGTCAGGCCCATCAGGTCCTAGGCACTGATGAGCGTGGCTGAAGACTAGAGAGAAAGGGATGAGGCCAGAGAGGAAATTGGTAGGAGGAAAAGAGATTTCTAAGTCTTTTCAGAGTGGATTCAAGAGTGAGAAGAGGAAAGTTAGAAACAATGCCTACGACAGCTCTATTCAGGAGTTACGAAGCAAAGAAAAAGGCAAAATCTTATAGAAAAAGTAAGAGACAAATGTCAGGGGTTCTTGCCCCGAAACGAAACCCCAACCTGGTTTGAAAGCCTACTGGGAAACCATGCTGAGGAAAAATAATTTACATCAGTTTAAAGCATACAGTCTGAGAATGCCTGGAGAGAGGCTCACATTATCTCAGGTGAAGCAGTAACCAAGACAATGCAACCATTCTCTGGCTTCTCCAGAGGGCTCTTATTGATTTATAGCAAAGGTGGATATGATAAATGCAAAAATGCCAAAAGACAGGGCTGAAAGAATCCCAAATTCCCAGGAAGATTGATAAAGAGAGAGGCGGGTTGCTAACAAACTTAGTAAACTAGGTTTCCTAATCTGACTACATTTCAGAAGTTCAAAGGACTTAGACAGACCCACCTGTTGACTCTCAAGCACACAGAGTGTCCATCCTGCCTGGACTCCTCCTGGCTCTTTTTATCCATTGTGGTCTAGATAAGCCACCAGGGATTGTGGGTCTGCACATTTCCCCTGGAACCCCTTGGATTGAGATGGGGCACCCTACTGAGAAGTCAACCTACCTACCACCCAAAGAAAAAAAACATTTTTTTCATTACTTGTTGTTTGATTTTTTTTAGATGTAAGGAAAAAAACAAACAAACAAAAAAAAACAAACATTTGCCTTAATCATGACAGGATGGGATGCAGTGATCCAGTGGAGGAAGCAATTTATGGTTTGAACAGTAAATCCTCATTGAAATGAGGGAGGAGAAAAGGACATTTTAAAGCATAACCAGAATAGAACTGGAAGACCAGTATTAAAAAAAAAATTAACCAAAAGGAACTAGATACACATTCTGTAATATGCATGTCTTATAAGAATTGTTGACCCGCAGATAGTGAGGGAGGCTCTGGGTTCCTGGCAGATTGCCTCTCCAAACATATATAATAGTTCATATTTTCTCCAGAACCACAAGTTTCATTGGCTATTACTCTGGAAGTGTAAGCCAAGTAAGAAAATAAAAAAGATCCTGAAGTAGAAAGTTGCATAGGAGATTAAAAATTGCCATTCATTTTGAATAGTATTTATAAAACTAAAAACAATAGAGGTGAAAAAAGTTCTATTTAGATGTATATATATGCAAAAGTATGTTTATATATAAATTCAAATATATTATTTAAATATAAATACTTGTTAGTATAATATATGTGTAAACAAATTACAGGCTCTCCTATATAGAAAAACATGGCATGAAAGTTTTCTGTATATAGTACATATTTTAATTATTTTAAAAAGTGTTATAAGAAATGTGAAGATAGACCTGAATGAAAAATAGAAAGGCAGATCAAAACAAATGGAAAGAAAAACAATTCTATAAATATTTTACTTCTTCCAAACTCAATCTTTTAATTTAATCCAACTTTAATCAACATCTCAGCAGAATTCTTTACTAGAACTTGACCTATACATTGTAATGTTCACTTGGAGTTATGAAGTTGTGTGAATTGACACTCCAGGGACTAACAGAAGTGACCTGGTTGCCTGAATATCAGTAAGCACAAGGGTATGATTTTCAGGAAATGAAACAGATTATTTGAAATTCATGCTTTCCTGAGCTCAGTGACACTTACTTAAACCCAAAGGTAAGAATGAATACTTCTTTAGGCAGATGACAGACTTAAATCTTGGATTTGATTTTTATTTTTAGAGAATCCATTATTAGCATCTTCATAGACACCCTCAGTGTTGGAATATATCACTTTTAAAAGTAATGTTCTTAATAGACGATTTGGTTGTGTGGTAAATACACCATATTATATCATAATTCAGTTAACTTTTAGTTTACACAGACAACATATTCATTTTGGATTCATTATTTTAATTTAATTTATTCACACAGTATAGAAATTAAGTTTCCAAACATCAAAATTAACTGAATTTAATTATAATAAAAATAAAAAGTTTTTTTCCTTTTTTACTTTTTACCTATCAAAGTAGTTTACTGTAAATTGTTAAAATATGTCCAGAAGTCAGTGTGAGAATACATTGATAGAGCCTTGATGTATATAAGTTATTGATTTATTTTACTCCCACTGTTGCTTTCTCTTCTTTTTATTTCCTCCATTACTTCCTTCTTTCTTTTCATGGGAGGAGGTCATTTTGTATATATCTTTTAAAAGCCTCTTTTTCTTTTAGTTATCTACATTTCTAAATTCTGGGCCTTGCTCCATTAAAAGAGTTCCTGTTTGTAGATAATGCTTTATCTCTTACCTTAGTTTTAAATTGTACCAATTTTTAGATGTGCTTTTCTGAATTCTCTTTTCTTATTATAATTGAAAACAAAATCCATTAATATCTCTAAATTTATCCTATAGAAGTTTGAATAGTTTTACAAAGTAACTGATAAAAATAACACTTTAAAAATGACTGGTACAAGCCAGGAAGGCTATGTTAACCAGTGTGATATAAACGTGTCAACCGGTCTGTGAAACTAATGTATGATGCCCCATGATCAGACCATTGTACATAGCTATGATTTAATAATAAAAAAATAATAAAAAAACATAATATTCATAATTTACTTTCAAATAATTCATAAAAATGT
The DNA here is from genome assembly GCA_963574355.1 of Loris lydekkerianus. Taxonomy (NCBI): domain Eukaryota; kingdom Metazoa; phylum Chordata; class Mammalia; order Primates; family Lorisidae; genus Loris; species Loris lydekkerianus. The sequence continues at coordinate 3,605 of CAUYPK010168680.1, forward strand.
CTGTGTGTGTGTGGAGGGAGAGACTGAAGCAGAGAATCAGAGATGGCACAGAAATTTTGGGGTCAACAATTATAGATCTCAGGTGGAGGAAGTGCAGATGGTCGCCATACCACTTTGTCTGGAGCCAGATGTCCTAGGTTCAAATCTCCACTCTCTCACTTACTAGCTGTGGAATGCCTTCTGACAAGTTACATAAGCACTCTGTGCCTCAGGTTCACCATCGTAAGACGGGAATCGTTAGGGTAACTAACTCATGGGGATTTTTTGAGCATGGTATAAATTGTGCTGGGAACAATTTCTTGGACCAAGTCAGTGATCAATCAATGTCAGCTCCATAGTTGGCTGTGTCTGATAGGTAGATAGATCAGATAGATAAGATAGACAGATGATAGAGAATATAGTGGATAAGTGCATGCATGAACAAATAGATGGGTGGATAAATGGATGGGCAGTGGAGAGAGATGGGTGATTGATGGGGAGGGGAGGGAAAGAAGGAAGGAAGAAAAGAAAGGGGGAGGGAGGGAGGGAGAGAAGGAAGGAGAACTGAAGGATATACTCATAGTGATGAGTGCACTTGAGATTTTTTGTTTTATTCTTCATAGTTTTCAGGGTTCTCTAAATTTTCTGCACTTGGCAAAATTTGCTCTATCAACAAGGTGGAATTTATCACAAATCCCTATCTAGATTATGTAATGCTCACACCTGGATTCCAGCCCCGGTGGGCACAGGCAGGGGCTGAGAGCAGCACCCCTGGGAGACGTGGTGCCATCCCTGGCACCCAGGCTAGAGGTGCCCTTGTGTCCTTCTCTCTGCTCCTTCTCACCTGGGAGGCCACCTCCCTCCAAGGTCACTTGCAGCACCATCTCACTCTAAGTGGTGCCCTTGTGATACAGGAGCCCTGTTCGGCCGAGGATGGAGCCTACCCAATGATTATGCATGTAGAATAGGCCCAGCACCTGGAATGTATTTTAAACACATTCTACCCCATTAGGCAGTCCTCATCACTCAGCACGCTGACAGCTGTGACGCACTCACAGAGGCCCGAGGCCCAGCGGTGAGCTGCTCAGCCCAGCCCCAGGGCTGCTGGGGCATCCTGCCAGGGACCTTCAGCCAAGGACCTTCAGCCAAGAAGCAGCTGCCCTTAGGTGACTATGCACCTGTGGGGTGACCTGACCAGGCGTGAGCAGCCTGGTGTCCACCTTGTGTGAATCCAGAGTAGAGAGCCAGCCGTGAGAAGCATCACAGCCCCTCTTCGGGGTAGGGGGAAGTGCGAGGGATTCTATCTCCTAGAATAATAAAGCACGTTATTTTTTTTTTTATGTGCTTCTTTCCAACTTGCTCAAACCCTGCAGCCACCCTGGGCTGCTTTTTCCTTCTTCGGCACACCTGGCACTTTCCTTCCTTAGGACCTCGACATAGGCAGATCCTTTTCCCTAGAACATTCTTCCCTCTGCTGGTCCTTTCTTACTGTTCAAGTCACCTCCTCAGGAAGCCCTCCTGGATCACAGCCTATCAAAAGGTTGCCCGCGCCTCACTGTCTTTTACCTTGGTACTTTTCTCAGGGTGTCAGCTTCCTCATTTGTAAATGGGAATAACATTTTGAAATGAGGATGTTTTCTCTTGTACATCTTATCTACCTTGACCATGCTCCTTTGGACTGATCTGTGGGTTCCCGTGTTCTCTGGCTGGATTCAATCAGTGATAAGCAGACAGAGTGGACGTCAGGCTATTTATGATCAGGACATCAGCTTACCTGGTTACCTGCTCATCACCTGCTGGGTGGTGGCAGCTGTGCTGCTCTACCCAAGGTCCCTGATGGGCAGCCTTGTTCTCTGTTGTAGAAAATACCCCATCCTGTGCTCCTTCGGCACCATGGGTGGTGACAGCTCCCTAGCATTGCCAGCTCTCACTGACCCTTGTTGGTTTCCTTTCATCCTACTCACACCTTGCTAAATATTCCCTTCATTGCAGGTGCCTCGGTAACCCATGGACTGTGACATCTGCTGCCTACCAAGCCCCTGACCCAGACAGTAATAGTACATAGCTCATCCACTGTGAGGATTAAATTGATTTCAGCACAGGATTTATAGAAAATGCTGAGATTATTATTGGCTATTATTTCCCTTACTCTCACATACCACATTTTGTACTTAACTTGTATGTGGATTGTTCACCAAACAAGTTGCAAAAAGATGTTTCCTTTGTCTTTGTCTGTTTGTTTACCCTGTGATGGCTCTGTGCCAGGTGCATGATAGGCCCTCAGAAAATGTCTGATGAATGAATGACCACTTTTCAAAGCTTTTATAGACAGGCGTCCATAAAGTTTGTGTGCAATTTAAAATAGTGAACTGTTTAAACGGATCAGTGGATTCCCATGGACACTCTGCACACAAACTTTATGGACACTCTGTATTATGTAGAATTTATGATAGCACAAATATGAGACCGTTTTGTCTTATAAAGATGGCGATTTCACAAAGTCTTGCCCGTTACATTTCCTTTTTGATCCATGAAGAATATAATCACAATTTAATAGATACACTGAGGAGAATGAAGGAAAAAGTAAGAGACTAACTGCTGTTTGAGAACCTATCAGGTGCCAGCCTCTGTTAGCATTTAATGGACGTGATTTAATTTAATTTTTACAATGATTATCATAACAGCAAAGGCATCATTATTACCTAGTTCACATATAGGGAACCAGGGATAGAGAAAAGTTCAAGGACTCACCCATGGTCACAAAGTTGGGAGGTGGTAGAACCAGAAACCAAGCCTAGTACATTTGACTCTAAATACGATGCTTTTCCTGCATAGCAATTCTCCTACATACTTGACAGCAGTGTTTTTCAACGTTTTTTTCTCATATCATGCTTGAACCTATAGTTAAACTTCTGTGGCCCACTTAAATTACGTTGACCGAAAAAAGAGTTAAGAAAGGAATCTACTTACTGTGCTTTGAACGTCTTTGAAATAATTTAATTAATGATCATTAAAAATTGTCAGGGCATACCTAAGGTCCTCTCATGGCATGTGAGTTGAAAATCACTGCTCGTGAGAGTCTCTTATATGTGTGCACAGAGAAATGTAAACAGAAATATCTGCTTTTTGTAGCTCCCTCCCCCCCAAGAGTAACAATTCCACATGTCTACCCAAGGTAGAAAGAAAAAAAAAGCTCTGGAACATTTAAACACCCAAATATTATATGGCTGTGAGTGTGAATGAGCTGGAGGTGTACATATCACCTGTCACGTGGAGGAAAAAACTAAGTGTGATGGAAAAAAAAAAAAATCAAGTAATACCTTAGTACAACACCATTTTGTACCGAGGTTTATAATGCAAAATATTACTCTGCATTGTTTAAGGATACAACTATATTATAAAAGTGCTCAAGTTGAAGGGATCGTGAAGACAAAATTCAACATTGTGGTAGAAGAGGTGGGAGTGGTGATATAGGAGTGTGACCAAGGGGCTCAGTGGTTCCTGTGATGTTTTCCTTAAGCTGGGTAGATGCTTGTTATATTATTATATACTATTTTTCTAATAGAAACACTTCATTTATAAAAATGTGGTGCCTTGCCTAAGAACACCAGCTGGTTAAGAATGAAACTGGGCAAGCGTGTATGCCTTGTGACACCTGGTTCAGAGCTCTTTCCCCTACAAGGAACTATCCAAGAAGCAGAGTAACTACCCCCGTTGTGCAACTTGGGAAGAGGTGAGATGCAGGGTTGAGTAATCCTTATCTTTGCCTCCTTCCTTCCTGGATTATTGCCTCACCATCACCCTTGACATCTTCTTTCACGTAGTTCATGTTGCCCCCTATCCCAGAGTGTGGTTTGGTTTCTGTATGGCTTCAGTGCCAGAAAAGAGGAACTTCCTTTCATTGACCCAATTGGAAAGTCTCAAAATGATCAGAGAAAAGTAACGGCCTGTGTCAAGGAGGTGGCATAGCTGGTAGTCTTGTTTGCCTGCCCAGTGGTCTCTATCATAGAAGCTGAAAATGGTAGCTACTAGTTTTCCAAGCCTTTCCATGGCATGGCCAGTAACACTCTCTTCATAAAGGGAAAATTTTCTGAAGGTTTTATGGGAAATCTACCTCCTTGTTGTAAAAAGGGAGAGAGACAAGGAGAAGGCTTCTCTATCCTCCGTTTCTGTTTTGTATGTTGTCATAGGAAGATGTAAAGTTTGGAGCTGTGGCAGCCACCTTGTGACCATGAAGAAAGGAATAAGAGAATCATAGGAAGTTATTGCTGACCTGCTGAGTGAGCTCTAAAGTCATCTACCGCTGTATTGCTTCTACCCTGGGAAAAAATAGACATTAATTCAATTTTACCCCAGCAAACAAAAGTATACCGTCTCATTATCCAGGTACAAATTATTTAGACACAAACTTAATGTGATCTGTCAAAAACCATAAATAGAAGCTTGCCAATCCGTTGGTTAGAACCTTCAATGACTCCTTATAATTTTTTGGTTAAGAATAAAAGTCTTTAATAAGACCTTCCGGGTCTGTCCCAGCTGGTTCCTGCCTGCTTCCAGCCTTACCTTGGGCCCCCTTCTCCATAGGACTCACGATGCTTCCACACATTAATTTTTTTGTTGCTTTTTTGTTTGTTTGTTTGACTTTCTCCAGTTTGCCATACCTTTGTCAATTCAGGCCAACTGCATAATCTTGTCCCTCTGTCTGAAATGCTCTTCTCCATGCCTTTTTCCTGGCTTTTTCCAAATCTTCATTTCTGACCCTGAATATGACTTCTTCGGGGAAACCTTGCCATTATTTCATTATTTTATCTCATATCATCTTGTTTTTCTCTTCATGGCCCTTATCACATTTTATGTTCACTTATATTTCTTTGTCTTTAAGTTTCTTCAACCTGTCTCCATCAAAATAATTTAGTTCCACTGGGACAGATGTTGACTTTGACTTTAATGTCACTCCACTTCTGCCCTCAATATGTGCTATTTCCTCAAAGTGAAAATCTGAGAAAATCCTCCCAATTCTCTAAATTAGTCAATATGATAAATGCTACCTAGTATTATTATGATTCCTAGTCATTGGCTAGAGTAAAATTTAATGTCCTTACCTTGGCATTTAAGATCTATTTAAAATAAGGTCCTTCTTCCTTCATTCAGCAAATATTTATCAAACACCTACTAAGTTCTAAACACAGGTTTATCTTCCCTCCACGCCTCACTGAGTCATCTGCTATCCAAACCATCTCATCTCTGTTCATACAACTCAAGTTCATTCCTAAACCACATGCTGAATATTATTCTTCCCATATTTTTTACTCAAAGTCTTTCTTTTGCCTAAAATACCTTCTACTATCTATCTTCCCAACAACTTCTTACCCATTGTTTATATCCCTCCCTTAATAGTTTATCCAAAAATGTTTATTCAGCACCTTCTATGTGTGTTCTGGTCTTTTGTGTTAGACTGGAGACTCCCCAGGGGACACAGGGCACGTGTGGCTCTTGATTGTGTTTACACAATGTCTGGCATGTGGTCGGGGCACACAGGCTGCTGGATTGTGGGAAGGAAGAAAGATCCTGAATAGAGTCATCACAAACTTAGTCTTTCATGCTTTCAAAGTTTAAAATGTCTGTGTCAATCTCCTTCAATTTTCTTTTATTTTTTTTGAGACAGAGTCTCACTATGTCACCCTTGGTAGAATGCCATGGCATCATAGCTCACAGCAACCTCAAATTCTTGGCCTTAAGTGATTGTCTTGCCTCAGTCTCCCGAGTAGCTGGGACTACAGGTGCCCACCATAACACCTGGCTATATTTTGGTTGCAGTTGTCATTGTTGTTTAGAAGGCCCGGGCCAAGCTTGAACCGCCAGAATCGGTATATGTGGCCGGCTATGGGTGCTGAGCTTCCAATATTTTTTGATTATGGACACTTCCTTCAAAAAAAATATTGAATGGGCATTCCAGTATTGGACTGATATATATGAAGGACATGATGAATTATATACTCGCCAGGCAATAACGCACACAAAAAAAGAGGCATTGAAAGCATAAAGTGAAGATGAGTAGAAGTTCTAGTGTTTTCATCCAGCACTCAGGCAGGTCAGGTGGGCTGTGCCCATTTTGCAGACTATTCTAACCTCAGAAGATGGCTGGCTGTAGTTCACATGGAGATCAGGAGAAGGTTGAGTCTCTTCTGGGAAAGGCAAAGCATTTTGGCTGCAACGACAAAGAAGTATTTGGACTGAGGTTTCTAAGTCTCCTGTTTCCCAGGGTCCTGGTGTTTCTGTTCCTGAATGTTGCCCTTTGAAACTACGGGATTAACTATTTTTCCCTCCTCTTCCTTGCTTCACCCATTATCTGGGAGTAAGCAGCAGGCTGTGGAGTTGGGTTAAATTTGGGAGCTGGCTATGAAGGTACCAGTTCCCTGTCTTGGTTGGGGTTTTAACTGCCAATCAAGTAGCAACTTTACTGCTCAAGGTAGGCAGGGGATTTCTGCCTGCCAAGAGACGTGCCCAGATATTGTGTCATTTGATGTGTCACCACAATTTAAAAGGAGCCAGGCCACCATCTCCTGCATCCCACTGACTCTGAATGTCCAAAATAAGATTCATCTGCTTGCTGAGGTGCCTCGAGCAGCCACCCACCATCTCTGCAGAAAGCAGCCTTTTAAGAAACTGCCCAGCCTATGTCTCTGACCCCCTGAGCCTGGCACATCAATAAGGCGTGGGGGTTTGGCAAACCCTCTTGGGAGTGGCAGGGGTTTGGGAATAAAGCCACCAAGTGCCCTGCAGGGGTAAGAGGCTGTCTTCCCAGGCTGGGCCCTGCATCCAAGTTTACCGGGGACTGTCCCAGTGTAGCACTGAAGGTCCCATGTCCTGAGAAACCCCTCAGTCAGTCTGGAAAGGACCAACTATGTAATTTGCAGGCCTAGTGCAGAATAAAAGTTTAGGGCCCTGTTGAAAAATTATGAAGAATTTCAAGACCATGACAACAGAGCAGGGCCCTGTTGAAAAACAGAATAGGGCCCTGTTGAAAAATTATGAAGAATTTCAAGACCATGACAACAGAGCATTAATTGGAATGTGGTGCCCCTCTGTGCGTGGGGACCTGCGTGTCTGTGCACGACACTCATTCCTGAATCCAGCCCTGCTCCTGGACAACCCAGGACAGTTGGTCACTTTACTCCCAATAAGTAAAGCGTATTGTTATTCTCAGAAAAGAAAGGGTATTGTTATTCCATGAGGTTGTTATGTCCGCAGAGCACCAGGTGCTCTGACACAACGGCCCTTTTCCCACCTTCCACACCTTCTCTCCACCACTGCCAGAGTCTTCCGGGACACAAACGAACTCAAGCCTTTCCCCAGCTTTGTCCTTCAATGCCTCTCTGCCATCTGTAGTTTTCTTGAAAGTTGTTTTTTTTTTTTTTTTTTTTGAGACAGAGTCTCACTTTAGGCCCTGAGTAAAGTGCTCTTGTATCTATCATAGCTCATAGTAACCTCAGACTCCTGGGTTTAAGCAATCCTGCCTCGGCCTCCCAAGTAGCTGGGACTACAGGCATCTGCCACAATGTCCCACTAGTTTTTCTATTTTTGGTAGAGGCAAGGTCTTGCTTTTGCTCAGGCTGGTCTCTAACTCCTGAGCTCAAGTGATCCACCTGCTTTGGTGTCCCAGAATGCTAGCATTACAGCCATGAGCCATAGTGCCTGGCCTTAAATACTTTTAAATGTGAGTAATAATGATAACAATACAAAGATTACAGACTCCCAGTATTGACTTAAATTACTTTTAGTATACCATTGGTTAAATATGTACCAACATAAAACACAGCATAAACTTTTTGTGCTAATAGCTCTGATAAAATGGTAAAGTTGACTTTATCAATTAAAAAATATAAGACTTCAGAACCAATACAATTCAAATCAATAACATTAATTTAATGGAACAGATGAGTTTGTTTTGGCCAAAGCTAAAACACCCCTTGCAGAGTGATTATGGCCTTGGGTTGGGTGCGGTGATACAGATTGTTTTTCATGGAGATTCTTCATTATTATCAAGTCCCAGAATGGTTTTGTGATTCCATTTTCCTCTCTTGGGCCAGGTTGGGATACTTGTGTTTGAACACCAGGCCCTAACACTATTGGAACCCCACTTGATACAAAACCACCCATTAGGATTAAACCTATCTCTGTTCTTTCCCTATTAACTCATGACCATGAAAGATGTACTAACTGGTGCCAATGGTTTCATTAATACTAATGCAAGTGCAGGCATTGAAATCCCAGCAGTGCCAGGTTATAAGCAGGATGCCCAAATGACAATGCTTACATCAAATGCTTACATTGATTTAAAAATTATCATTCAAATAAAAAGAATAACAATAGTTAGCATTTGTTGAGCAGCTACTATGTCACAGTGGTTGTTCTAAGTACTTGGAACATAATAACTTATTTAGTCCTCATAACTCTATAAGATCACAGCACGAATATTCTTACCATATTACAGACAAGAAAACTGAGGTTGAGAGAGATGATATTGACTTGTTCTAATTCCCTTACCCAGAAGGTTTGAAGAAAAATCCTTCCTTTTTGAGCTTGCAGACTTCTGACTGGGTGTAAGTGGTCTTGTAGGGTTCTGCACTCTTGTGTGACTTGAAGAATGAGGTTCAGGCTCCTCAGTTGGGCTACAGAGGGTTTTCTTCATCGTCTCCCCTGTTGACAACCCACCATGATGTCTTGCTCCCCCCCCCACCCCCCTTGTACCTCTATACTGATGGGCTTATTTGAAATTCTAAGAGGACCTCAAGTTCTCACAAGAGTTGGAGACCAGCCTGAGCAAAAGCAAGACCTTGCCTCTACCAAAAATAGAAGTCTTCCCTCTGCCTGGAACATTCCTGCCCTTTCCCACCTGGAAACTGGCTCTGTGTTCTTCAGGACACTCAGGGGCACCTCTCTGTGATGGTGTTCTCAGTGCAGTTGACCTTGAACTGCATGGGTCCACTTATACACAGGGTTTTCACAGTAAAAGTTTCATCGAGTGTGCCTGCTTCTTCCCACCTCTCCACCTCGGCCACCCCTGTGACACCAACACCAGCCCCTCCTCTTCCTCCTCCTCCTCATCTGCTCAAGCAAAAATGAGGATGGAGACCATTAAAAAGATCCACCTCCACTTAATGAATAGTAAATATATTTTCTTTTCCTTATGAGTTTCTTAGTAGCACTTTCTTTTCTCTAGCTTACTTTTTTGTGATAATACAGTATATATTACATACAACATACGAAATTTGAGTGTAGTTAACTACATTATCTATAAGGCTTCCAGTCAATAGCAGGCTGTTAGTAGTTAAGATTTTGGGGAGTAAAAGTTATATGTGGATTTTCAGCTATGTGGAAGGTCAGCATTCCTAACCCCTGTGTTGTGCAAGCATCAACTAGGTGTTCTTCTTTGGGTTTTCATAACAATAGGGTTTCCCTTCCCTTGTAAAAGACACCACTATCCTCAACCTTGCAGAGCTGAGCCAATGGATTCTTCCCCTCTGGATATTTTAAAGTAAGAAGTCCAGAGCCTGTGGGAAAGTGAAGTCAGAACTATGTTATAATAAGAGCCAGCATGTAGTTAGCGCTTACATCATGCCAGGCCTGGCTGTAAGGCCATTGCATATGTCACTTTACTTTAAAGGCACAGCAGTACTACAAGGTGAACATCATTGTCCCCACACTTTACAGACAGGAAGCTGATGCATGGAGAGGATGTTGAATTTTCCATGGTTGCACCAATGGTGGAAATACCTGTATATGGATCCAGAATCTGTGCCCTGAGCTATGACATCTTACTGCCTCTGTTACTTCAGGAGAGCCAGCACTGGGACTGGTGTCATGGCCAAACCACAGGCAAGCTGAAAGTACAAAGGATGAGCAAATGAAGAATGGAGAATGGTTTATAGTAAGTAGTAAGTTGAATAGATCATGTGTGTAGACAGAAGCAAAAAAACAGGACAAAAACCAACCCCAAAAAGAGACAGTCAGAGAAAGTCCTCTGTCCTCAATTGCCTCCATTGCTCAGTCCCTGGATGGATAGCTTGTTTAAAGCCTGGGAGTCTCCCATATATATTTTCCATTGACTTTTTTTTTTTAAACCTGACTCAGATTCAGTGACATGTTTTCCTTGTCACCAATACTAAAAACTCGAAAACAATGGAAATGCACCAGACCCAATGAACTCTAAGGCCCTGCTGATATGCACTTTTGCTGCCCCTAAAAGGAAGCTTACCTGCTAGCTCACTATACAATATTTGGGTCATACTTACGATAATTTTTGTAAGTGTAAATGTGTCTCATACAATACTTAGAGCAACTTATGCTAACAAACTAATTGCTGTTTATTTTAAACTTAGATTTAATGGGGTACTCTATGTTTTACCTAGCAACCTTAACATGGAATCATGTCAGAAATGCAAAACCTCAGGCTTTACCCCAGATCTACTAAATCAGAATCTGCATTTTAACAAGATGCTCAGGTGATTCCTGTGCACATGAAAGTTTAAGAAGTCTAGCTAAAAAAATGAATTAAAGGCAATCCAGAGATAGTATAGCAGCTTTTTCATTATCAGGGACCCAAGCTCCCATAGCTTTACCTCATAGTTTACATCCTCAAAGTCACTTCATGGGGACAGCTTCTGGTGTCCTCACCACAAGTCTGGCTTCCAGATAGAAGCAAAGAAAAATATTAAGACCCGTTTCCCCCAATCCCCATAAAATGGCCTTCATTCACATCTCATTAGCTGCTCTTGGCTGGAAGGGAATGTGGGGAATGTAGTTTTTCAGTTGGGCCCAGGGTGCTTCTGTGACTTAGGTGCATGTGTGTGGGATTGTTATTCAGCAGGTGTCAAATCTCCGCCATCCCTTCACTCTGAGATTTACAATGAAGATCTGTTCAAGTTGATTGGGGGACCCAATCGAGACAAAGGGGCAGAGAAAAGCCAAAGTCTCCCAAAATAAGATTACATTTTAAAGGAAGGAAGGTGTGTCCTAGCTGTGCTCTAGACCCGGGATAGTTATAGTACTTAGCTCAACAATAGAGTTTATGGTTTCACAGAGAAGAGATATTTTGGGTATAGGCTTGCCTGATGCAGGAAACTCAGGCAGACCCAGACATTCTACACTATGCTTATACTACACAGAAGAACAACTGATGGCCAAAGTGCTAGTTATAATCTTGCAAGACCAAGTACAAAATACTTGTGGCTATGCTTAACTTCAGTGAAATGGGATCATTCTCCCTTAAAGAACCACCATAGTTCTGTTGGAATTTAGGCTACCAAGGGATTGTCACTGAACTGTGCAGAATGAATCTTCAACAGTGCCATCTTGTGGCTGATAGATGAAATAGCAGCAATCAAGCTGTAATCTGCTGATTGATTTTTTTTTTAAATTAAATCATAGCTACGTACATTGATATGATCATGGGGCATCATACACTAGCTTCATAGACCATTTGACACATTTTCATCCCAATAGTCAATATAGCCTTCCTGGCATTTTCCTAGTTACCGTGGCATGACATTTACATTTCACATTTGCTGAGTTT
>CAUYPK010168683.1:0-12939 GCA_963574355.1 Loris lydekkerianus
TTGATTCGGTGCACTTTGTATGAGACCCATAGCAGTGATGATGATATCTCCGAACTCAGTGATGATGACAATGTCTATGCTGATACCCTCACATCAGATATAGCTGAAGCTCTGTTTGGACGTACAGATGATGAGGAGGAGGAATGCAGTTTTGAAGGATTTTAACCTTTGTGATTTAGCTTGATTACCTGTTAAGCTAAGCACACCGAATCAAATAACCTGTCTGACCCGAGTATAAGTCGAGTTCGGGTTTTTTCGGCACTAATTTTTGGCACAAAAACTCGGCTTATACTCGAGTATACAGGGTACTTATTCCTCTAACTTTCAGAACATGTGGAGTTGTGTACCCAAATTTAAGATTCACTTTTTTTTTTTTTTTTTTGCAGTTTTTGGCCGGGGCTGGGTTTGAACCCACCATCTCTGCATATGGGGCCGGTGCCCTACTCCTTGGAGCCACAAGCGCTGCCTAAGATTCACTATTTTGACATATACAACACACTGACTGCAGTGCCACAGAAGGTGTCTACCTGTAACTCTGTTCCTGACCTGTGTCTCGCCGTGCCCTATGCACCCTTCCCTCGCAGCCCCCACTAATCTCCTTTCTACTCTCTTCTTCTGTAAGTTCAACTTTTTTAGACTCTTGGTAAGAATGAGATCACACAGTATTTCAGCCCCTGTGCCCAGCTTATTTCTCTTAACATAATGTCCTCTAGGTTCATCTGTGTTTTCACAAATGTCATGATTTCCTGGTTTTCTTTTTTTAAGGCTAAATAGTATTCCATTGTGCACCAAATGTTCTCACTACAAAGAAATGATAAATATATGAGGTGAAGGTTATGCTAATCAGCCTCACTGGATCATCCCACAAAGTGTACATGTATTAAAACATAATGCTGTAGGCTATTCATCACCTTGCCTTTTTTTTTTTTTTTTTTTTTTTTAAGAGTCTTACCCTGTTGCCCTGAGTAAAGTGCTATGGCATCACAGCTCACAGCAACTTCAAACTCTTGGGCTCAAGAGATCCTCTTGTGTCAGCCTCAGGAGTCACTGGGACTACCGGGGCCCAGCACAACACCCAGCTAGTTTTTCTATTTTTAGTAGAGACAGGGTCTCACTCTTGCTCAGGCTGGTCTGGATCTCCTGAGCTCAAACAATCCACCCTCCTCAGTCTCCCAGAGACTAGGATTACAGGAGTGAGCCACTGCACTCAGACTATTATTCATCATTCAAAATCAAAAAAGAAAACAATTTGTATTTATCTTCTTTTAAAAAGTGATTTTCAATCATTAAAGGCACCCAGTTCTGCAATACTGAGAACCAATTAATTCTGAAGCTGGAGGAGCGACCTGAGCATGCCTGGTATAGCCAGGATTGCGAACCACTGATCTCAACTAACTGCATGAAGGAAAAGGAATGTTTTCTACCTACAACCTTGTCACTTAACACACACACAAGAACAATTACGGCTCATAGTTTCTGAATGGCTTCTGTTTGCTAGAAATTGTTAGTTGATTTTAGTCCTTGGGTGATTAATTTTCTTGAAAAGGCTTTCAAAATATAATATTAGCTATATCAAAATCCTCTACTGCAAACATCACTACTAACTTTATGTAATTATCTCCCACAGAATTAGTCAGTAGCTATGACTTGCTCCTCAGTCTTGGGGCAATCCAGGCCTTTATAGCGAATCTTTATTTTCCCTATAATTGGAACTTAAACCAATACTAAAATCTGGTGCTTTATGGAGTCTTACAAGTGTGCTTCACGGTCAATAGGTTCCAAAGGGAGGGAATTCAAACAACTCTAGACAAAAATCGCATTAGAAGGTGATGTAACTAGCCCAGTCCTTGTGTTAGAAGAGATCAATGAAGCAGTATCGGTGGTGCTTAATATTGCAAAACCGCAAGGAACTCCCCCTGACAGTGGACACAATGAGTGACGAGAAGGCTGTTGTTCACTGCAACCAATTAATTCCAAATAACACATGGCGTCCCCAAATCTTCAAGTCACAATTCTAATAAAAGCATTTTAAATATAGAGGCCATAGATTATTTGGGTGTTTACGTGGTAATCCAAACAAACATTTCATAGCGAAACAAAGCAGAACCAAACGTAGTTATTCATACAAACTGTGCAGATTTAGCAAGGAATCCATGACATTAAAGACAGGGTAGCTACTAATTTTGAAGTCCAAAGCTTGTACATTTGATAATTCAGAAATATCTGAGCCCCTGGCCAGGGGCTGACCTCTGGCCAGCCCATCTGTCCTCACTTATAGTCAAGAATACGGCAATACTTTTATGAAAAAACAAGGAAACTGTTTATTAGAGGAAGAAAGTTCATATTGTTTGTCATGGTAAAAATTCTAAAAATGATCCTTTCCTTTCTTCAAAAGGCCTTTTACTGAACCCAGAAACATTCAGTTAAAAGTTTAAAGTCATGCATTTCATGAATAAACTTGATATATAATATTTCCTAGTTTTCAAATATGACTGTTCTAACTCATCAGTACTTATTTCACATCTATCTTTGACTTTAAAGTTTTGTCATTTATTTTCTTTTTTAACTATGAAGAAAAAGTTAAAGGGTATGCTTGAATTAAAATTCTCCAGAATACCCAACTGCACTAATTAAATTAGCTAAATAATTCTTAAAATCTTCATAACGTTCATGTATCGATTCTGTCACATGGTTCACATTCGTAAGTGAAAACTATAAATTACGATGATTCTTGCAAGTGAAGGTTACAAGTTAAAACACCTTAAAGAATGAATAGCAGGGCAGTGCCTTTGGCTCAATGGAGTAGGGCGTCGGCCCCACATGCCGGAGGTGACGGGTTCAAACCCAGCCCCAGCCAAAAACTGTAAAAAAGAAAAAAAAAAAAAAAAAAAAAAAGAAAAGAATGAATAGCAAAGTGGAAGTTACTAGACAGGATGACATAAAAGTAGATCCTCACACTCCACTTCAAGCTAATATTGTAACTGGAAAAAATTTATTTTCACAAATAGTAGTAAGAACTTAAACCAATACTAAATATAAATCTGGTGCTTGTGAAAAGACGATCGAGCAAACAATAAAATATACTGTTTCATTTCGCATAACAATGTAGAACTACATCACAAACCAATGATTAGTTCATTTCTCTTTAAAAACCACACAAACACAGTCATAACATCATTCCAGGATTATTGAATATTTTCCTCAAGATGCCATGCAGAATTAAGGCTGGGCGAGGCAGCTCACACCTGTAATCCCAGCACTCTGGGAGGCTGAGGCAGGTGGTCTTGGAGCTCAGGAGTTCCAGACCAGCCTGAGCATGAGCATGACTACCACGTGTGTACTAAAAAAAAAAAAAAGAGAGAGAGAGAGAGAAATTACTTGGGCATTGTGGCAGGCATCTACAGTCCCATCTATTGGGGAAGCTTAGGCATGAGGATCGTTTGAGGTTGCAGTGAGCTATGATGTCACAGCACTCTACCCAGGGAGACAGTATGAGACTCTTGTATAAAAAAAAAAAAAAAAAAAAAAAAGATTTAATAGTTGAGTCTTTCTCTTTTCTTATCTAAGTGATGTGATTTTGGCTAAATACATAGGATAGATATTAATACTATCTATCCTTGATACTTGGATACTAGTATCAAGATACTATCTTGAAACTATCTGGGTTGAGGGTCAAGCTCTGCCACTAACTAAGAGGCAAGTTCCTTTTAAAATTTTATCTCAGTTTCTTCATCTGTAAAATGGAGATAGTAACACTGTCTACCTCATTAACTCACGAGGAATAAGTTAATGTGTGGAAAGCTGCAAGCCCTCTGAACGGTGCCCAAATATGCAGTTGGCTCACAAAAAAAAAAAAAAAAATGTTGGCTGTGATTTTTACTGTCTAAATTTCATCATAATAATACTTTCAAATTAATAATGCAAGATTGTTTTAAACACATATTATAAATGTTATTAGAGATATCTTGAGTAGTAGTGCTGGAGAAAAGTAAAAGTGGAATTCCTAAGTCATAGTTGAAAGTATCAATTATATTTATAGAAGATCAGTCCTCCTTTCAACCGCCAACCCTGCAAGAATTGAAAACCAACTGGTCAACATATGTCAATGCAGATGGAAAAAGGATACGGCTGTCTTTAAATTCCCTACAAGAAAGCTGAGTGGGGAGCCTTCTGGTCACTGCAGTCCAACCTATCATTATGACTGCAGCGAGACTCTTTGATGGGTTTCTCAGTCTATGAATAATATATATTTTGGGGACAGTGTCACAAAAATACTCTGTCTTTGCTCTAAAAAGACCTATGACTAAGCAAAGGCAAAGAAAGAATTACCTCCCAACCACAAAGGAGGGTGGTACCCCCTGTGCTGGAAATCAAGACAACTGCAGAAACTTTACCAAGTATTTTTGAGACAAAATGGCTCCAAAGTTCAGATCCTGAAGAACCGGGAAAATTTCATTGTTCAAAATGACTCTTCCTTTAATTTTTAAAAATAAAAATAGGAGGGGAAAAGTCTGAAAAATCTGATTTCTTCCTTACAAGGCATTACTGAATAAAAGAACCTACCTTTTAAAAAGATTTGGCATTTACAAGTATTTCAAAAGGCTATGCACATTTTGTCAACATTCAAGTTCAGTGAATCTGCTACAAACAAGTCTTTTTCATTACCAAGGAAATTTGGACTTGTATTTACACTTTGAGTAATGAATAAAGGATTTTAAGGATTAGTAATTCAGGATAAGTAAATATAAGTTTGCATCTGAAGTTTTGTCTTGAAATATATAAATTCAACTTGCAGCAAAATAAAAGATTCTGGTAGTTCTTCAAGTCCATGTGACTCACCTCTCCAACACTGGTGGTGGTAGCAAGGCTAAGCCTACGCTCTTGTAATACACTATATACTTCTGCCCCAGCCTCACCACTACTTTCAGAAGATAATGAGGCTACAGCATCACCTGGGATTCCTCCCCAACATTCCTATTAGTTTACCACTCGTGGTTCTTGGCCTTTTATGCCAGAAGCAAAATTTCAGGATTACCCAAAGCTAAGCAATTTGAACACCTACAGATTAGTTAAAAGGTAAAGCTACCTGATGTGTAATATCCTAGGCAAATGAAAATGGTGGCAGAAAAAAGTGAACTCCGGAACTGTCCTTCATAGCACATCTTAAGTCTGTGCCTGTCTTCACATCATCAAAAATATGAGAAAATCAACTTAACAACAGGCGTGTCTATCTCATGGTATTTGAAGTATAATGAACAAACATTCCTTTTGCTTTAGGAATTAACAAAATGGACTACAATGATCACATGGCATAACTCCAGAAAAATAACACAAGCAACTAATCTATATGACAACAGTGCCAATGAGTTCCAACTGTAAATTATTTTCTTGCTAAAATGTGGAGTTGTTTAAAACACAACCTTCATTTATACGGCTTGAGTTGTCTATGTGATACTGTATCACTTTCATAATCAGAAAAATTTCTCTCATACACTATGCCATAAATATATTTCATAAATTTTCTCCACATAGAAATCCAGTTTTTCTATATAAATATATATTAAATTAATGCTTAATCTATATACATTGTTACATTAATAAAGTTTATAAATCTGCATTTTTAGCACATGTGAATTGTAACGTTGATTAAAAAATGTTTAATTTTCTCGAATTTTGGCTGCTCCAAGACAAAAATTATTTTAAAAACTAAAATTATAACTTCAGTGCCTTTGGAAGACTTTAATTCTGAGATATTTAAATACCAAGAACTGTACACAAAATGTCATTGTAGCTACCTATATGTAGTGTACAACGATCACACACACCTATGCCTTCAAATTCTGCTAACTTATTAAGCGTACTAATTCTGGAACTAATGCAACTTCCAGGGCTCAATTTTTTATTCATGTAAATCCCCTCCCCCTAAAATTGCTTTGTATGAAGAAGGCAAAAAACTAAAATTTTTATTATTAAGAAGAACACTTCTTCTTCTGGTAGGAATAGAGAACACTTAATGAACAAAAAATTAAATTTCGGAAGACTTACAAGTTAAGTCTTTAAAACATGAACAGCTAAAAAGTAAAATGTCACATTCTTTTGTCAAAGTATAGTTTATCAAGTATTTCTACTATTTGGGTTTATTTTTAATGGTGACAAAAACTTAAGGAAATCAATGTTATCTATCAGGTGAAATAACTGGTACTTACGATCATACTCGGCATAAATATTCTGTCACAATAGTTTATCCAACAATGCTTTGATCTGAGTAAGAAAATAGGTTTGCTCTCAGTATGAGTGCAGATACGTATTTAAAGATTATGCAGTGAATTGTTGTAATAGTAAATTTCATAAATTTATCAAAAATGTTCCTATTAAAATCTACTCTTAGATTTAAATATAACACATTTCATCATTAAAGACATCTGTGAACTTTAACAATTTCCTTTTTAATGGTAAATATCTGATTAAAATGTTTGGAAGAAAGCTTTTGGTCTATGATTATAATAAAAGTTTCTTAGAAATCTCTTAAGGGCTGAGTACAATAAAACTAGGGCAATGCATATATTCTCAGTTACTCTTTAAAAAAAAAACCTGTAAAAGTGACTATAGTGGCATGTTCTGACACATTCTTTTCATAAACCAAACCCTGTTAGTGACAGCTGAACAGACTGTGTGCATCTGCTGGGAGCCAGCCAGATGACAGTGGAAAGCGCACATGGATACCTTGGCACAGCAAAAAAAAAATGGAGAAAAAAAGACCTGGAAGAGAAAGTGTCCAACTTTAATTGAAACATTCTTTCCAACATGATGAACATCATCCAACCACCTCTTGTAGCCTGTCAATTTTACATATAAGAATGTGTTTTTAAGAGTCCTTTGTAAATTAGAGCTGCTTTGTCCTCTCTCAGCACTAAATATTGACTCTGGTTTTGGATATTTCTTCAAGTTACAGCAAATATAATGAGCATTAGGGTAGATAAAGAGGCCAGACCACTCCACCACTGTCTGCTACAGGAAAACTAAACTTCTAAAAACCCTTTCAGGTTCAAGTCTAATTTTAAAAATCTAGGGTAAGTTTTCAAATTATGTGGGCTTTTTATTACCATGTGCCAAAGATGCCACAATTCAAATAGTCTGCAAATGTGACTACTGTAAATACTGCTTGCACTCAATACTACTACTATATTTTATGCTGATCAACCATAATATTGTTTAAATAGTTGTCTCAACAGCAATAGCAGTCTATACATAAAAACAAATGTGCTTCTATAAATCATATCAGGAAGTTTTTCTACGATGATCTGAATTACAAAGAAAATTTATTCTATACAGTATACAATGCAAATTTTAAACTGGAGACGAAGTTGTTTAATAGATTGGTAGTCTGACTGAAGCAGCTGCAGTCAAAAAAAAAAAAAAAAATTCTGGTGATTAACAGGCATTTTCCAGTAATCATAACCCTGGAAAGGGCTACTAAGTGGGGGGGGGGGGTTGCAGATGGGAATAATTCTCTAAGCCCATGTGCCTTAGAGGGCTCCATCGTCTTCATGCAGACTTATTATTATTATTATTTTTAAATTAAAGCTTTTAGAGGCATCCTTGATTGCAGTGTTGGGAGCTGTCCATGCTGTTTTACCATAGGGAAGTCCACTCTGCAAGTATTCCTTGCGCTGAGCACTTTTTATCCAAGCATTAAAACAGGGTTAGAAAAGAAATCTGAAATGCAAGGTGCAGACTAAAGGGGCGTTATTCAAAAGCACAAGGACAATTTCAAGTGGTTGCAATTCTCTATGATGTACAAACTGGGTAGGCATCATTCGTGTTACCTGACATCCAAAAACAGAAATTTTGGGGAGGAAACCAGGCAAACAGAAAAGCTTACGAAAAAAAGGTAAATAGTCTCTGACACCGGAAATATTCTCATTTTCATCTACATTTTACCTAAATTTGTTTATGTTATCAAAAGGTGACGTAATCTCAGGTAAAATTCTACATTTTCTGCACTTTACAGTTTTCGTCTCACATGAATAATACCCTAATTAAGATATGTTCATTTGTTCATTATCTCAAAGTTCATAAACTGTAATAATAATGAACCAAATCTAGAAAAAAATGGGATGATAGGAAGTGCCAATTACTTGGCTTATTTTTAAACATTCCTATAAAAATGTATTCTATTTTTATGAGCAAATACAATTCATTTATTCAAAAATATTTATGGAATATTTATAACATACAAGAGCATTTGTGAAGGACTACAAAAATAAGCAAAAACACCGATTCTTCTTAATTTCATCTCCAAATATAATAAAAATTATATGATAATAAAACAAAACAAGGAATATGAATTTATACTTTATAAGTGGGTAATGCTAATACTAAAAAAAGTCTTCAGAATTCTTGAAAAACCTATGTTCATGATTAAAATCACTTTTTTTTTTTTTTTGGCAGGGGCTAGGTTTGAACCCACCACCTCCGGTATATGGGGCCAGCACCCTACTCCTTTGAGCCACAGGCACCGCCTCGATTAAAATCACTTAATAGTTTTGTACATCAAATACTTTCTCCAAACTGAACTTTTATTAAAACCAAGCAGTAATCTATCCTCCATTTAGATCTTTCAAAAATGACTTTAAAAACTAACAGATATTATTTTATTTCTTGAGTTTCATTTGATTCTAAATATGATATTTATTTTATAACACCTGACCCGTAAAAGGTTTTGATTTTCTTGGAGAAGTATAATGTGTTTAGCAATCGTGAGAATTGACCTAACATAGAATCAGAAGTAGAGCTCTGCCGTGAAAAGGACCTATTTTAATGGACTAAAAGTGTAATCGGAAAAAAAAGTTTAAAATTATCATATGAGGCAATTCTAAGTGTTCATTAACAAGAAGATAAAATTACTAAAATATAGCATAGTATATAACAATTTAGTAATTAGTGATCTCCTACGATGTCTGTATTATGCTTTTACATCTATTATCGTGGTTACTACTTGAACAACTCTAAGGGGTGGGTGCTATTATTATCCCCATTTTACAGATGCTGGAACTGAGGCTTTCTCGTGGTTAACCCCTCTAAGGCCACTTACCAGTAAATGGGAGGCTGGCTTTTGAACACAGTTTGGTTATGGTTCTTCATAGTTACTCGCTATTGCTTACAGGTGTATTTATAGCCCACATAGGTATAATTACAGAAATTATACTGCAATGGAAGTGGGATCTCCAAACTCTCTATGCTTGCCAAGATGATTTTCCCTTTTTCTGAAGTTCTTGATCATCTTACGCTTTGTTTCTGTTTCTCTGCTCTCCTCCACCTATACTTCCTGCTAAACACACAGACACACACACACACACACACACACCCTTTGGCGTTTTGGTCCAACACTTCATAGGGCATCATGAAAGCCGTAATTTGGCTCACCTTGTCCAATAACTGTATCACCTCCTAAGAGTTCATAACGCTGCGCATGTTTGCTGTGGACATACCGTCCACTGACTCCCAAGCTGTCAGCGGTTCCTTACAAACACACTATCTCATGGCCTTTGCTGTGTCAAGATCAGTGTCTGGAACTCTTCATAACATGGCACTGGGCTGAGATGAACCACATCAATCTGAAAGTTCTCTCACATGTGTAGTCAAAACAAGTTAAAGAAACAAGAAGGGAGCTCAGACAGGAGAGAATCCGAAAACAACAAAAGGTAAAGAACAAATGTGCGAAGTGAAGAACTCTTGGGAGTTTTGAAGTTACAAAATGAGAGAAGCAAGAAAAAGACCATCACAGTGCTCACTGTAACTCCAGCAGGGTCTAATGGTCCTAGAAGGGACGATGCCCATTCATTTTAGTCCAAGTGCTACAAGGAAACAAGCAGTGGGTACTAAGGATTTTTCTCAGTGTTACACAAATGCATCAATGTCTTTATGGAAATTTCTTTTTAGCTTATGTAAGGGGAGGAAAAAATTCACATGTGAAAGAAAAAAGTAGTCAAAATTGTTTTAACCACTAACTTATGCTTCCTCTAAGTGGGCTTCCAGTAACTAGTAGAAATGGAAAAAGATAACTAGGTTTGTTAGCCTTCATTTAGTAGTCTGGAGAAATAACCCAGACAGAACGAAGTCTGGATTTATACCATAACAGAAGAAGGGGGCAAAGATCTACTTTTAAAATCACATGTATCTTTATTAAAAGACCACCCAACAACTTATAGTGTTCCTCCAATATGGGTAGGTTCCAGGTAACTCTAAGAAGTAATTGCAATTTATTGGTTAACAGAGTTTAAAATAGCCAAAATTCTTGATCATAGAATTAACTATTAAGCAAACCTCTAAAGGATATATGTCTTGATTAGGCACATTTTATAAGGCCAAATAGTCTTTCTATTTAAAAATGTCTATCCAGCGCACGTGTTCAACAGTGGAAACTTTACAAGGTGTGTAACAACATTTATCTAGGGGTGATGATTCAAATTATCCTACAGTTCCAGATAATTCCAAGAAAATAAAAAGAAACCTCATACTATAGTCTAAATAAAAGCAGTTTCAAAGATTTAATCTGAATAAACAAAATGCCTAATTTTGTAACAAATGTCGAAAATTATTAATTCCTCTCTATATTATCATTTCCAAAAAAAGTTAACATCTTCTCTCCTTTGCTAATGGCCCCTGAAAACATGCCAGGGGTGGGAATGTTCCACTGTGATGGCATTCTTATAGCTGCTTACATGTTTTTAAGGTTTATGTTGTGTTAACTTCTTAACACTTTATTAAGGAACACTTGCCTCCGTAGAAAAAAGAGTGACTTGATATTTCAACATAATTCAAATTATCTTTATTATCTATTTTAAAGAGAAGAAAAATTAAATTACATTTAACTGTTGTGATTTGGTGCAGTTTATAGAGGCAAATAGTAATTGGTATAGTGAGTCAATGACTAAATCAACATTTATATACTATTCATAAACTGTCAAATCAATAATTTAGTTTAAAAATAAAATGGGAACAACTATTTATTATGTAGTAACACTTTCTACTGAAGGCGCCCATTTAATACATTTCTAAAGAGGAAGGCTAGTTTTAGAAAGGTGTGCTGGCAGTAATCTGACTGCGCCTCACACAAATGAGAATTCTACTGAATGAAAAGACCCATGGCAACTAAAATTATTTTTAATAGGATTTTTTAAAAAATCACACTGGTAACAGTTGAGAAGGTAACTGGTAATTAAAGGCTGCTTTTAAACACTTTTTAATTTTATTTTTCAAGGAGAAGTACACATTTTCAGACTACGGGTTCAAATGCAAGGAATGTGAATGCAGATATTTAGACGTTAATTTATTTTGTATGGTATTAAACACGTTACTTACACTACGTTTTCAATGAAGAGCATAAATCAAATCAGAAAAGGAAAGCTCACATTTTTTCTCTTTGTACTCCAAATTTTGACCTAATAATCACTAAAAGTGTGCTTACCAATAGAAATTACTCTAGCACCACGCACTGTGGTGAAACATTGCTATTTCCCTGAGATAAGTGCATAAAAGAACTCCACGTTAATTTCTCTCACAAAATGATCTACGTATCTGAATTATATTCATTAAAAAGAAACCATTGTATTTTTCTTTGCAAAGCAAAAAAAATACAGATATCTGATTGGACCTGTGGGTGGTGGAGGTGGGGGGGAGGGGACGTGGTCTCATTTTCTATCTCATACCTATTGTTTTAAGCATTCTCAACTGCTATGTGGGAAAAAAAAGAAACATTCTGAATGCACTTTGCAGTTCATGTCCTAGTGATTTAAGAGGCAGAATTTTTAAGTTAAAGAACGAAGCATTATGCTTTTCCTTTCCCAAAGCTATTGCCCAGGAAGAAGGCCCTCTGCTCCTCAGCCTGCACAGGGGGAGAAAGGACATTACTTAGGGCTGAAATCACTCGGAGACAGCAAAGGGGAAGTTTATGATGTGGCACTGTGCGCTGGAACTGGGCTGCAGCCAGGAAGTTTACATTTTGTCCCTTGCTGCCAGTACCTGCCCTGCACATTCAGGAGTAAAAATACACCAGAGCTCTAGCTCAGACACTGGGGATGGCACAAAGAATTAAAGAGTTTATTTTTCTCTTTTTATCCTGAGTGTAATTACTGTTTTTTAAAAAGAGCTGAAACTATAGTAACTGGAGGGTTCTTTTTTCTCCTCCTTTTTAAACTCCTGAAACTACCTTCCTACAAAGCCATTTACGTTAAATGGTACATTTACAGACTCACCTACACGAAGGATATAACTTAAAACATCTGCTTAGACACACACATTTGGTTCAGATATTAAAAATGTGGCAAAAATTTTAAAAATATAGGGCCATTATATTCCTAAAACACGTATTATTCTGTGTGTGTGTCCGTGTGTTCATTCATTAAAGAGATCTTTGACTGCAATTAGGTAGCCGGTCCTATAAAGGCTTCCTTGTGTGACCATGATTTCTAAAAATAAAATGCTCCAGTGAATATTTCTGCTAAATAATCACATCTTCAAAATTACTTTAAAGGACTTCCAATCCCTCATGTTACATTAAGCAATGATACCAGCCTTCCATAATAAGCCTAGGTTATATACCTCAGTTAGGGTCAACAATTAATTAGAAGATAAAAAATAAAAAGTCTGCTAACTAGCAGAAACATTTCCTTGTCTGTCCCAATTTGTTTATATTAGTGAATCCATTTTCTAATTTTGCAAATATATAAGCACATGTAAGCTGGAGTTGTCTATCCTTAGGCATCAGGGAAGGAAGCATTCTCTTGCTATTAATCTAACTTGCTGAAGGAATCACAGATAAGTTAAAAAAAAAAAAAGACAAGAGTAGTTTGCAGCTTTTTTTTTTTTTTTTTTTTTTTTTTTTTAAAAAAAAAAAAAATCCACCTTATAACAAAGGACCAGACCCAAAAAGTTTTT
>CAUYPK010168685.1:0-14235 GCA_963574355.1 Loris lydekkerianus
CCCGCTTTGGGAATCTTACCCGTCATTGGTGCTATGGAGGGCAGTGAAGAATAATAGTTAGATTCTTGGTTAATGAGCCGGTGATATTGGACCTCGACCTGATTTAACTGCCTCTAACCCTTTTTTTGGGATACAGGGCCCTGTTGTCTTTCTTTGAAAGTTCAATTCAGAAACATGATAGCAGAGAAAGCAAATATTATAAGCCTTCTTTATAGGTGAGAACATAGAAACTGACCTTAGTTTTATGAATCATTATTCACGGAACTTTCTATTCAGTAGGCTTATCTATTCTAGTTTTCTAAGATCAAGATCAGGCATTCTAGAAGATAAAATTGTGCATTCTTTCATTTATCCATTCATTTGACAATCATTTATAGAGTCTTTTATGAACCATGTACTATAAGCTAGGTCCTGGGAATAGAATTGAGGGTAAGCAGACAATTGAGTTTACTTTTGTCCATTGAATTCTATCCAATTTGCCTATGGTACCTGGTTGGTTGAACTTCCTAAAGTTATCTTCTAGGTCATCAAGCTTCCACTCATAAGTATTTTCCCTCTTCCAAAAAACATAACACACACCATAAACTGAGAAAATTATCAGGCCAAAGAGACTCATTCCTTTTGCAATGAAGAATTTCTATATTGTCAGCAATACTCAGCTGACAAGCCATGGAATAAAACTGGTCTGAGCATTTCACCGTCTTCAGCTTCTGATTATACCCCACATTCTCTCTTATGAGATACAGACAGTGGTCAAACCAGCAGTCTTCCTTCCGGACACATTACCTAGCCCAGAAGTTCCTAAAATCAAAGGTAGGCAATCTAACTTCCTATCTGACAGGTATTTATTTTTCCTGACCCCACCGACTGCATCTAAGGACAAACTTTTCTAGATATATAATTTTAAAGGGCAAATATCAATATTTGAGGAAAACAAGTATGCTTGAATATGACTGTACCTTAGGATTCAGTTGTTATTCCTAGGGTGTTCTCCAAGAGGTTAAACGGGTGATTGAACACACACACACACACACACACACACACAAAAAAAAAAAAAAAAATCCTGAAATTCTGACATTTTCTATTACCTTAAACTGATTGAAAATCAGGTTTTCTTCTGTTGATATGAATTACTTGACAGTCAGTAGAAAAATTCTTCCCATGGGTTTCTCCTTTTGGAAACCTTCCCCACCCTTAGTCCTCAGAAATATACTTTAGTGAGTTTCACTCTATCCCAGGGCATTATTCACATAATCCAAGAAAAACTAAAAAGACTCGATGACTAATTTGCATTGACTTGACACACCTGAAATATTTTATTAATTTTATTTTTATGTTTCTTTGAAATAAATACACTTACTATCCTAAGGGTAACTCCAATATTAAAAAGAGTCACATTTATTACATATATACCAGAGCCTATATCCCCAAATAGAATTATTTATGAGAAACCTTAACACAAATAAAAATACTAAACCTTCAGGGCCTCTTGTGCTTTTCTATATGACATCTCCTCTTTTCAAATATTCATGTAGAATAGCCTAAAGTAGAAACTTCAAGATGTACTGGATAAAACATTTTCCCAAGCCACTTTATTGTCGCTGGGGTGTTTTCTCAATCTAGATCTCAATAACAATCTTTCCCCTAAATAAAGTAGGAATACCTCTCAAGCCACTTGTGAATTTCAACATTTGTTCAGTTTCTTTAGCTTATGGGAAAGACTGCTCAGACTTTAGAGCAATCACAGGTCTCCACATTTCCAGCATCTGAGATAAAGGTCAGGTCAATTTTATCACATGCTGATGCTAAAAGTCTTGGTCTCAGGAGAGGCTGGGATATCTGACATAATATATAATAACTTTTACAACTGCTTAATGCTCCAGATATAAGGAATACATTTACGACCCAATTCCCAAAATTTAGAACTTTGTGTTTTGAATACAGTTTCATAAGTACATTGGCCTACTTCATTTTTGAGGTTATAGATTTTAGCTGTCATATCAAGTAAAGTCTTGAAGCTTTCTTTCTTTACCTTATAGTAAACATCAGATCGATAAGCTTTCTAAGAACTCTGAAGTTTCATATTATTACATTAGTACTATTTCTGAACTCAAAATGAAATTTAGCTTAAGATATGAGATAAAAGAGTCATTTTTAGATATAAAGATGAAATGTTTTCTAATATAAAAGGCAAAAATGAGCTAACGACAAATGAGCATTAAGGAAGATACATGAGGGGTCTTCAAAAAGTTTATGAAAAATGAGTATTATGAAAAAACTATGCATGGATTTCAAATTTTCTTTGCACCAAAGTAAATTCATTCTAACTCGTTATAACATGTCTAAATAAGATCCAGTTTGAAACACAAAGGATAAGATATCAGTTTGAAAAGAGCCCTTGTCAGAGCAACATGGATTCTGCTAAAATTGAAACAAGAACAAACACGAACTGTCATGAAAATGTTTGGTTGGAAGAATGATGAATTCATTGATGTTTTGCGAAAAGTTTATGGAGACAATGCACCAAAGAAATAATCAGTTTACAATGGATATTTCATGTTAAGGATGGACAAGACGATGATGAAGATAAAGCCAGCAGCAGCAGACCATCCACATCAATTTGTGAGGGAAAAAATTCATCTTTTGTGTGCCCTACGGATACATGGCACAAGCAACAGGCAACACCAGAGACATCTCAATCAGCTGATCTCACACAATTGTGACCAAGCAATTAAAGTTAAGGAAACTTTCCATTTAATGGGTGACAAAACCACTGTGCCCAGGTCAGCTGCAGACAAGAGCATAACTTTCAATGAAAATTTTAGACAAGTGGAATAAAGATTCTGGAGCATTCTTTCAAGAATTTTAACAAGAGATAAAATACAACTTTACCAGTATGATCCTGAAGACAAAGCACAATCAGAGAAATGGCTCCCAAAAGGTAGAAATGGTCCAAGTCAAGGCAAAAGTGGTTTACTTAAGAGGAAAAGAGGTCTTGACAAAAGTTATTTTAAAATGCTCAGGGCATTTTGCTTGTTGACTTTCTGGAAATAGTTCATAAAATTAAAAAAGACATTGCTAGTCACCACTCACTAAGATTTTGAGAAAACAACAAGTAAAAATACAAACGAACCAATTCATAAATATTATATATCACAAAACCAAATGATCTGGGATAAATTTTAAGAAAACAATTTCATACTGCCTTGATGTAGTAGTCCAAATTATTAAATTAGATTTAATTGTCAAAGATAATATACTATTATTCAACCAATAGAAAAAAATAGCAATAAAATTGCTCCCAGGACCTATGAGAACACATCACATCCCCAGATTTCAGAGTTGAATGGAAACTGTTTCTTTAAAATGAAACTTGACCCAGAAGCCCAGAATGAAATACATGAAGCGTGAGCTATTTAACTAAAGGAATGTTGGTGCTGGGGGGCAGTGGACATCCAGTCTCTCTTCTCACCTCCTCCTTTCAAGGAGGTGGTACTTGAAACACTCCTAAGGACCACTAAGGCTTCAGTGAGAATACTGTAAAATTCCTTAATAGTCTTTAATTTCTAGTTTGTGTAACAAACCTCTCCACCACATTCCCTAAATAGGCATAAATTCCCTGCCATACAGCAAGTGGAGGAGTACTTACTACTTTCAGATACTTCTAGATTAAGCTTCTTTGTCTGCATTTGACCATCTCTGTGATCAAGATTTTTTGTTTATCTGTTTGCTTGTTCTTCAGGGACACCTAGCTCTCAAATCTTCTTACTCTGCTAAGAATATGCTTCAAGCCTTTTCCACTGAAGAGCTCCTTGAATATTTGAAGACTGCTAATACATTTCTAAAATTATCAGTTGCATTCTAGACATACTCCAGCTTTGCAGTGTGTCTCCTTTAAATATGACTCTCAGCAGTGAATAGCACAGATTTAGTCTGATGAACATTCTTTTAGTGTCAAGAAAGACAATGTTCTGGGCCCCATATCAATTTACCATACTATATTATTTTCTTTGTTTTCCTTTTTTTTTTTTTTGCATCTGCTTTATAATGTTAGAGTCATAATAGACTGCTGCCTTTTTAATTTTTTAAGCTAATGTGTCATTTCTGCCCTAGTCCATATTTAATACTTTGGGGAGGAGATGGGGAAATGGTAACTTAAACAATTATCTAAAAAATATATTATAAAATATATAAAAATATATTATAAAAATTATATAAAATATATAAAACAAAAAATATATTCTCTATTCAATTTTATCTCAAGTTATTGATTAAAGACTTCAGTGCCTAGTATGGAGCAGGCATTTGATAAGTAGCAGAAAGCAAAATATACATAGTCTATACTTTCATATAGTAGAAGAAATATAATACTTAATGTGTATTGTTGATACACATTATCTGATAACTTATGATATAGTTGTGTAAAAGATCGAGGCTTGGTTTATGGTCAAGCTGGTATTTATAAACCTTGGTTTGTTTGATTCTAAAAACTACTCTATTAACCACTAAGCCAAAGTGAACACTATCACCTATTGTGATAGTCTGATGAATTATTTGAGTCATAATTCTCTCATCTAGAACTCCAGAAGAAATTGTAATTCAAGGGGCTTGGAACAAGGAAGGAAAAAATAAAAGCAAAGAGATAGTAAGAAACCCTTTCAGAGCCAGGGAACAGTCTAAAACAAAGAAAAAATAAATGATCTACATCAGCAACCAAAGGTAGGAATAAGCAATTCAGAAAGAAAACTCTGATTTCAAAAAAAAAAAAAAAAAAAAAAAAAAAAAAAAATGGCAGACATAATGTCTGTTGGCACAGGCTGCAGATGGGATAAAAAATACACAGCTGCAGAGTAAGGCTGTTTTCAGTTAATCGAGAGAAGCCTGATCATCAGAAACATTAGTCTATGTCTATAAACATATAATAATGAAATAAAACCAGAAATCACTATAAATTTTTAAGTGTTAATTTTGTTTTATAAAAAAAAAATTAAGAACTATTAATTTGGAACCATTATATGTATGTGGTGGGATAAACCAAAAATGTAATTATATTAATGCCATTAGGAACCTAGATTTTTAGCATAAGAGGAAAAGAGATTGCTATAAAAAATCAAAAATCTTAATTCCTATTTCTTGATCCAAGTTGTGATCTGGGTAGTGGTTATCTCTACATAATTATGGCATATGTACTTTTCTTATTTTTGTTTTGCTTCAGTAACAAAGAATTTTAAAAATAAATGAAAATAAAACACTTGTGAGGAGGGGCAAGATGGCCAACTGGAGCCAGGTTTCGACAGAATCTCCCAGCCAGAGGGAAGAATAATGACCAGAAAGTACCCAATAAAGCTGAAGACTGGGAGTCGAGCTGAGAGAGGAGTGATAACTACATGTCACCTCTGCTGAGGCAAGCTGTGACTCCAAGAAAGCAAATTTCAAGTACAAAACTCATCCCAAAGGAAAAGTGTCCATCCCTTTCCCCAAAGAGTTGTTGGGTTTTTTTTGTTTGTTTGTTGTTGTTTTTTTTTTTTTCCTCACTCTAAGTTTTCTACAGGCGAGTGGTGAACTGAGGACCTCTTGTCTCACCCCATGGAACAGAGTTGCAGGAAGTGAGGACTACTTTTCCAGAGGGACCTTGCTATGACCCTGAGGACTCTCTTACCAGGCATGAAAGTTGAACTAACCTTTTCCCTGCCATTCTGAACTTCTAGTCTACCCATCCTCCATTGCCTGATGTTCCAGAAGCCTAACCCCTGCAGAGACCAGAATATCTGCAGTTCATTGCCAGGTCTAGGCACTGTAAGGGTGGTAGTAGAAAAGCTACCCTGTAACAGTGAGCCCAGCAGTAGTAGTATGGACAAAGGGGGGGAGGCTGTCGGGCTTGAATCTGCGAAAGTGCACACCAGCTTCTGGAGGAAGCTTGCTAGCCACGCCCCCTGCCCTGCTGGAACTGAGCACCCCACACTCCACCCAGCCAGAGCTCCTCCCCAAGTGCCCCACCCTACCAAAGCTGCTGGGCACTCCACCCTGCCAGAACCATGTGCCACACACCCCACCCTGCTGCTGGAGCCATGCGCCCACACTCCCCGAGCCACTGCTACAGCTGCCTCCCTGTCCATGGGAGTCCCCTGGGAGCTGTGCAGGGACACCTTCCATGAAGATTCAGCAACATTATAGTGATCCCACTGGGGTCTGATCTTGAAGAGACACCTCCCCAACTCTGAAGACTGCCAGAGGAAGCCAGACCTCACCTACCAGTGCTGCAGAGTGGCTGGAGCAAAGATGTATGGTGGCTGAGGGAGAAAATCATTTGCTGATTTGTTATCCTCAGGTTCAGACTGAGCTCAAGTGGAACACTCCCCAGTTGCCATTGACTACCTGAGGCAAGTAGGGCGCAGCTCCCCCAGCCAGCTGGTGGCAGAGGGTGGTGGCTGGGCTGAGGAGGCATTGACTTTCCTTTGACTCTGACAGGCACAAAGCCCTGGCACATCTGCCTATTGGATGGAGCAGGACTATAGCCCCATGGGGTTAGCAGGGACAGGGTGTGAAAGAGGTGTAAGGTGGGGAAAGAGACACCAGCCCCTGGTCCAGATCTGCTACTGGGCAGGCCTTTCTGACTCCACAGAGCACCAGAGCAAGACACATTTGAGCAGCCAGTAGACCTCTGCTATCTAGTTGCTGGAGATCATTCGAACTCTCCCACTTGAGATTTGGTACTGACTGGGTCAATTCGTTTGTAAGTTCTAACCTGGGCCAATCAACCAAGGACCCTCTTGGGTGGTACCCTGGTTGTGTGGCAATGGGAAGGGTTGATTTTCCTCTTCCAGTTGTTGCCCATGGGGGGCAGGGTGTCTTAGTTGCTTGTATTTATCCACAGCTGAGACTTCAACCCAGAGTCACTGATCCACTAGGATTGGACAAAGATCAGATAAATATACAACAGAGCCACATAACCCCACCACACCAAGCAGGTCCCCAGAGCTGTAATACTATATGGGTCCTTTGCAAAGCAGTAAGGGAAAAAGCTACAGTCACCAGTCCCAGATCCTAGGCAAAGGGCTGGATAACCACAACTCCAGGAGCACATAATCCAATTTCACCTTACCTGCCCATCTAGCGAAATGGTGAAAAATAATCATGGGGTGGAATCAGCAGATAAACTCTGGCAACGTGAATAATCAGAGTAGATCAACTCCCCAAAGAAATGACCAGACACAAGAGATGATCCCATTCATTCATAATCAAATGGCTGAGATGTCAGAAATTGAGTTCAAAATTTGGATGGTATATAAGATCAACAGAATGGAGGTAAAGATGGAATTAGAATCTCAAGGAGTAATTCAAAAGTTGTCTCAAGAATTCAATGAATTCAAAGACAAAATCATCAATGATTTTGACACATTGAGGCAAGAAATTGCAGCCCTTGAAGGTCTGAGAAATACAATAGAATCTCTCAGTAACAGAATGGAGCAGGCAGAAGAAAGGATCTCTGACATTGAAGACAAAGCTTTTTTTCTTTTCTTTTCTTTCTTTTCATGGAAACTAAATAACCTCATGCTGAATGATAGCTGGGTCATAGATGCAATTAAGAAACAAATTACCAAATTTTTGGAACAAAACAATAATGAAGACACAAATTACCAGAACCTTTGGGATACCACAAAGGCAGTCATCAGAGGGAAAATAATAGTGTTGCCAGCCTTCCTCAAACGAATGGAAAGAGAGGAAGTCAACAACATAATGGGATATCTCAAGCAACTGAAAAATGAAGAACATTCCAACACAGAAGAAGAAAAGAAATAACTAAAATTAGAGCAGACTTAAATGAAATCAAAAACAAAAAAATTATATAATAGCTCAATCAATCAAAAAGTTGGTTTTTTGAAAAGGTCAATAAAATAAACTGTTGGCTAACCTAACCAGAAATAAAAGAGTAAAATCCTTAATTTCATTAATCAGAAATGATGAAGGCTAAATAACAACAGACTCCTCAGAAATTCAAAAACTCCATAATGAATATTACAAAAAACTCTATTCTTATAAGTATGAATATCTGAAGGAAATAGACCAATACTTGGAAACATGCCACCCTGCTAGACTTAGCCAGAAAGAAGTGAAAATGTTGAACAAGCCTATATCAACTTCTGAAATAGCATCAAGTATTAAGAAATCTCTCCCAGAAGAAAATCCCGGCACCAGCTGGCTTCACATCAGAATTCTACCAAACTTTTAAAGAGGAACTAGTACCTAGATTACTTAACCTTTTCCAAAAATAGAAAAAGAAGGAATCCTTCCCAACACATTCTATGAAGCAAATATCACTCTGATCTCCAAACCAGGAAAAGACCCAACAAGAAAAGAAAATTATAGAGCAATATCTTTAATGAATATTGATGCAAAAATATTTAATAAGATTCTAGCAAACAGAATCCAGCAACACATCAAACAAATTATATATCACCACCCAGTGGGTTTTATCCCAGGGTCTCAAGAATGGTTCAACATACATAAATTTATAAATATAATACATCACATAAACAAAATAAAAAACAAAGACCATATGATTCTCTCAATTGATGCAGAAAAAGCTTTTGATAACATACAGCATCCTTTCTTGATCAGAATGTTTAAGAAAAGAGGTAAAGAAGGAACATTTCTTAGACTTATAGAGGCCATCTGCCGCAAACCCACAGCCAATACCGTATTGAATAGAGTTAAATTGAAATCATTTCCATTCAGATCAGGAACCAGGCAAGGTTGCCCATTGTCTCCACTGCTTTTTATCATTGTAATGGAAGTCTTAGCCATCACAATCAGGCAAGAGAAGGCAATCAAGGGTATCCATATAGGATCAGAGGAGATCAAACTGTCACTTTTCATAGATCATGTGATTGTATATCTGTAAAACCTCAGGGACTCAACAACAAAACTCCTAGAAGAGATCAAGGAATACAGCATCATATCAGGATATAAAATCAATAGTCACAAATCAGTAGCCTTTATATTTACCAACAATAGTCAAGTGGAAAAAGCAGTCAAGGACTCTATTCCTTTTACAGTAGTGCCAAAGAAGATGAAATATCTGGGAGTGTACCTAACAAAGTACATGAAAGCTCTCTATAAAGATAACTATGAAATGCTGAGAAAAGAAATAGCTGAAGCTGTTAATAAGTGGAAAAACATACCATGCTCATGGCTGGAAAAAAAATCAACATGCTAAAATGCCTATACTACCTAAAGCTATCTACAGCTTTAATGCAATCCCCATTAAAGCACCTCTGTCATACCCTAAAGATCTGGGAAATTTAGTACTTCGTTTTATATGGAAACAGAAAAAACATCAAATAACCAAGACATTACTCATAAATGAAAACAAATCACGAGGAATCACGCTACCTGACTTCAGACTATACTATAAATCGATAGTGATCACAACAACATGGTACTGGCACAAAAATAGAGAGGTAGATATATGGAGCAGAATTGAAAACCAAGAGAGGAACACAGACACTTATTGTCATTTGATCTTTGATAAGCCTATCAAAAATATAAATTGTGGGAAAGATTCCCTATTTAACAAATGGTGCTGGGTGAACTGGCTGGCAACTTGTAGAATACTGAAACTGGACCCACACCTTTCTCCTCTAACAAAAATTGACTCTCACTGGTTAAAGGATTTAAACTTAAGACATGAAACTATAAAAATTCTTGGAGAGAGTGCAGGGGAAACACTTGAAAAAAATTGGCCTGGGAGAATAGTTCATGAGGAGGACACCCCGGGCAATTGAAGCAACATCAAAAATACATTACTGAGATCTGATCAAACTAAAATCTTCTGCACTGCCAAGAACACACTAAGTAAAGCAAGTAGACAGCCTTCAGAGTGGGAGAGGATCTTTGCAGGTTATATTTCTGACCAAGGTCTAATAACCAGAATCCACAGATAATTCAAACTTATTAATAAGAAAAGAAGAAGTGATCCCATTTCATTTTGGGCAAGAGACACGAACAGAAGCTTCTCTGAAGAAAACAGGCACATATTCTACAGACACATGAAAGAATACTCATCATCTTTAATCATTAGAGAAATGAAAACCAAAACCACTTTGCAATATCATCTAACTCCAGTAAGAGTAGCCCACATCACAAAATCCCAAAACTACTGATGCTGCCATGGATGTGGAGAAAAGGGAACACTTTTGTACTGCTGGTGGGAATGCAGGCTAATATGTTCCTTTTGGAAAGAAGTTGGGAGAACACTCAGGGATCAAAATGTAGACCTGTCATTTGATCCTAAAATTCCTCTACTAGGTGTATATCCAAAAGACCAAAAATCACTTTGCAAAAAATATATTTGCACCAGATTATTCATTGCAGCTCAATTCATAGTAGCCAAGTCATGAAAGAAGCCCAAGTGCCCATCAACCCATGAATGGATTAATAAATTATGTTATATGTATACCAAGGAATACTATGTGGCATTAAAAAAAAAGATGGAGACTTTACCTCTTTTGTGTTTACATGGATGGAGCTGGAAAATATTCTTCTTAGTGAAATAGCTCAGGAATGGAAAAAAATATGCAATGTATTCAGTACTACTATGAAACCAATTTATAATCACTCACACTTTCATATGAAAGATGAATCACAACTATAGCCTAGGATGAAGGAGGGAAAGGGAGGGGGATAGGAAGGGAGGGGGTGGTTCGATAGAGGAAGGGTTAATGGTGGGACCACACCTATAGAGTATATTGCAAGGGTACAAGTCAAATCTATCAAGTATAGAACATAAATGTCTTAACACTGTGATTAAGTACCTATATACTCGAGTATAAGCCGAGTTTTTTCGGCACAAAATTTGTGCCGAGTTCGGGTTTTTCGGCACAAATTTTGTGCCGAAAAATCTTGGCTTATACTCAAGTATATACGGTAAATGAGGTGAAAGCTATGTTAATTAGTAGGAAGTAAGCACTCAAATTTGTACAAAAGATCAACATATTGAATCCCAGAAAGGCATAAATGTACTCACGATCTATGTATATATGACTTAATTAAAAAAAAAAGAAAACACCTAATGAGAATTTAAGAAAATTAAAGGATAAAAATAAAGTAAAATTCCCTCTTCAATAAACATAGTGCCTTTCAATCACTATCAGAAGTGTAAATTTTGCTTCCTTTAAGTTCTAAGAAACATCATATCTTATCTTGGAAATTTCTAAGTCTTTAGGCAGTGGAGGGACTATCACCAACTTAATTATAATTTATTTAATGCTTATATTCAAACACAAGTCCCTCCCACTATTTAATTTACCTGAGGACTGTCAATAACCTTAAAGGGAAATTCTTCCACTTATTGTATCTATCAGTTATTGGACAATATTTCCTGTTGAAAAGGGTATATTTTGACCCTTGAAGTAATTTCAGTTAAGATTACCATCATTAAGAAAAATTTTCAACCATTTAAATAACATTTATAAAGATCAGGGCTGCAAATGGTATGTCCTATCTTTTCTTTCTTTCACTTGTGAACAAAATATGAATTCAACTTTGAAGTGTTTTTTTTTTTTTTAGAAAGTAATTGTATTGAATTAGTTTTATTACCTCATTCACTTAACTCTTTACGATACTCAGATAAACTGTTTTTTAACCATAACTTACATTACTATAATTATAATCTACATTTGTATAAGCCCACTATTTAGAATATTAAGCATTAGTTTAGATATCATGAATTCAGCTTTAATGTACAAAACTTCCTTAAAACAGACATATAAAAGTTCTTCGGGGGTGGGGTGAGTTTGTTTTTCATACACCAAAAGGCAACATATTTAATGAACTATATAGCAATCTTAATAAGTTATTCCTAATATGTTTGTTTAATACATTTTTATTATTCTTAATTATAAAGCCATAAAATATATTAGCACGGTAATAACTTACAGTAATATTGCAGACACAGTTTAAAGTACTTAATCTTCAAAGAAATCCTATGAGGTATATATGCTTACAATTTCTTTTTAGATGAATAAACTGAAGCACAAAGAAGGTTAATGGTTTGCCTGACAGCTGTACATAAAGTAGAAGTCCCCTTATATAAACTCAGGAAATCTGGACTCAGAGCCTAATCTTTAACAACTATATTCTGGTGTGCCTAGATCCAGGTAATTATCTCATCCAAACACAGTTGCATGTTATTTAAGTCCAACACATCCTTGTGCGTTATCAGATTCAAATGTTCTTCCACGTCTTAGAAGTTTTATTTATCCGTAAATTAAACTGAATCTTCCCACCTTACACATTTTTTCAGCCCTGACCAAATATTCAAGCCTTTCAGTTTTCTTCAATATCTGGCACAACTCTCCAGATTGACACATCCGATCTTTTTCCTCCCTCTTGGTGGGAACTAAAATCTGACTGCCCAGATCCTTTCTGGGACGCAGGTTGTCTTGGAGCTTCCCTTTTCTCCCAGGTGCTGAAAAAGCCCTGCACGCGGAAGCCAGACAACTTGCTCTAAACTTCAAAAGATTCATCACTACAGTAAATCACGTATGGGCATCTTTCATGCCTGAAGCTGCTGATACAGGTGTCATTCCAAAATCCACTGGAACTCCTGCATCTTCCATGCTCCACTTCAGGAAATAATCATGACTGTGAAATTAATGTCTACTCCAACTATTCATATAAACCAGAAAATCTATTAGATTGATACTGCTGCCCTTACTCCTTCATCTGAAGATGCTTGGAGCTTCTCACCTGGCTGCCCTCTGAACTCACAACTGGATTTAGAGTCTTCTCTCATCATTATTTTTTGTTTCTTTTGTTTCCATAGATGCCCCTCATGAAATGCCCGAGCATGTGTATTATCTAGGAAACGTGCGCGCCTACGAAGCCTCACCAGGTGATTTAGCTAGTCCTTAATAAATAAAAGATCAAATGGCAAACAGACTTGAAGAACGTGTCTTCTCTTCTCATGGGTATACCAAAAAAGCCTCTCTCCTTGGCCAAATTCTAGCCAGGTTCCTCTGAGCCCTATTCTTGACTAGGCCTCAACCCTGGCCTATAAAGACATAAACAAAACATTAACATAGTTTCTAACAGTTCAAATCCAAATGCCTAGGATGACTGTAGCCCTACTTAAAGTGCATGCTTGAGAAAACTGAAGGCTCCCCACAGAATTTATAGTTTGCTCCAGACAAAACCTAATGATATAGCCTCTCAGTCTCTGTGGAAGTGCAATCGCCAAATTTCTTTAAGAGCCAATTAGCAGACTCAGAGGGCTTTCCCATGGATCAACCCCACCTACTTCCCTGACTGTAATGATCCCTCACCTACCCTCATTCTCCCTTTAAAATGCCAGTCACCTCTGTATAAACTGTACTCTTCTCCACTGAAGTAGCTTAATTACTTATTAAAACCTCCCCATACTTCTTAAACTGATATCCAGCTTTGTTTATCTTTGATAGTTGTTTGGTTCATTGGTTGATTTGGTTTCAGTTTGTTAAGGCCATACGATTTTTAGAACTGGAATTCCCTCTCCAGTAGAGAAGCTATATAACCATTTCTTTCATAGTTTGTTTTAATAAGTATTTTTCCTTTGAATGGCAGAACCAATTCTGTCCTCCTATAATAGTCGTATTAGGTAATTGCTGGGAAAAAATGTTGAAAGTATAAGAGCAAAATATAAGCTTCTTTGCTTATTTTGTAGAACCAGAATGATGGGCTTCATGCCTATTGCCAACAAGCAGCAATGCAGTTTTCCTTTTTCTTATGTTTCTACCTTGTAAAAATACTTTTGTCCAATACATATGACATTCAATTTGAGAGCACTCTTAAATAGCAACAGAATGGACTATTTTTAGAATGGTAATGATATTGAAAAACAGAACGTTCTTTATGCTATTTCTTGATGAGAAATATAGCATACTAAATTTATGAAACGTATTCATAATTTCCAGAATTTTCATCTTGCTTTCATTCTACATGCTGCTAGCACAGACCAAGAGTCAGAGTCTTGACTATACAGACAGCATTTTAAATAATGAGATTAACACTCAATTACCCTTTCTCCATTTTGTCAGTCTTCTCTATAAATCTTTAACCTAACCTTTGGCCCTGTACCTCCATGCAAATCTTCACTTATTTCTTTTTTTTTTTTTTTTTTTCTGTTTTTGGCTGGGGCTAGGTTTGAACCTGCCACCTCTGGTATATGGGACCAGTGCCCTACTCCTTTGACCCACA